>CAJQUW010008319.1:0-190751 GCA_907163375.1 Prostheceraeus crozeri | reverse complement strand
AAAATGCAGAATTTTTTAAAAATTCTTAATTTTCAGTTTTTTCAAAGTTTTAACATGTAGACTAAGGTTTTCAAGTATGCTGAGTTCAAATCTGCTATCAGATTTGAAATTTAACTAAGTCTAAGGCAGCTTTGAGGGGTTAGATCCCAGCTACTGATCACTACCTTTGACTCGGCGTTCCTGTTACCACTTCGGGGCAGTGACAATGATGTCTTCAGCTGTAAAGAGCGGGTATCGGGGAAGATCTCTCACTTCCCTAGTGATCAGTACAAGGCCTTCGGGCTGTCGACGGATCGAGTGCCACTCACTACACTCTTTAGGAATATGACTGTACTACATGATTCCAAACTTATACAAATTTCATTATCTTACAGCTAACGATAAAATCAGGCATGGCTAATGATAAGAACAGAAATATCATATCAAAATGTGTGTGTGCGGTCGAATTAATCGCAGTGCGGACGCCAAGGCGCATGTCAAGAAGGCGGGCACCGGCCACATGATTATCTTGAATAGGGTTGCGTGTGTGAAGTGTAGAGTGCTGAAGGGTGATGAGGATGAGGCGCGTTTCTACAGAGTGCATGCTGACTGTAGTGGTGGTTTAGTGAGTGACTTGAGATTTACGCAGTTGATTGTGGAAGAGAGGGAGCGAATGTTGGCGATCGAGCGAGAGGGTAAGGTTGAGAATGTTGTTGAGAATGATGAGTTGGCGAGAGCGGTTGCGTCGTTGGAGGCTGAGATTGAGCGAAAGAGAGTGCTTGAGAGTGATGATGAGGATGATGTGGATTTAGATAGGGAGCGTGTGAGGAAGCGTGTGAGGAAGTTGAGCTCTTCGTCGTCGGAGGTGTCAAACATTGTCATCACCGACCCCCCGAAGAGCTCATCTTCCCCAAAAGTGAAGAGTGGTGGGATTCGTGTGCAGTCGGCGAGGTGGTTGAAGGATGAAGAGAAGAGGCATGTTTCGCAGCAGATGGCGCATGATTTGTTGGTGAATAAGTATGAGAGTTTGAAGAAAGTGAAGGATGAAGTTGTGAAGGAGTTGGATGAGTTGAAAAAGAAGGAACTGAAGTCGAAGGAGGTAGCGGATGAAAATATTAGAATGAGGCGTAGTGTGACTGATTTGAAGAATAAGACGCGAGAGTTGGAAGAGAAGAATGATGAGTGTGAGAAGAGGGCGAGTGCTGCGGAGAGAAGAATGAGAGATGCAGAAGCGAAGTTTGAGGAGATGATGAAGGAGATGAGTGTGTTGAGAGCGAGGAATGTTGAGTTGGAGAGGACTGTGGCTCGGCGGGGTGATGAGAGGCAGGCGTATGAGAAGTTGGAGCGCATGAGGGATGAGTGGGAACGTGTGAATGAGGATCGTTTGTTTGAATTTCACATCCCTATTCGGGATAATCATTTGGCCGGCGAAGTACTCGTCAATCAAAATCTGGACGAGTCCATCCTATGTTATAACGGCCATCCAACGAAAAAATGTCTCCATGCCAGCCTGAGAATGCGCGGTCACTTACATAAATTCTCGATTCGGAAGCGCGCGAGACTGCCAAAGGATGGCTAACTTGGTAAGTGAAAAGTAAATAAGATAGTATATCCTATTCTAATACATATCATTTTCATTGCAGATCTTTGCCCGCCTTCACCACCCCATCACGACACTCCCGAGAACGAACCATCGGCTCTCTTAAGGGCCACCTAGGGGCAAGACATGATAGAACCTCCACGCGGTTTGCCCTGGCAGTCTTCGGACTGGCGAATACTATCATTAAGTTGAATCTGCTATCAGTCAACTTGAACGTTGCGTCGCGTTAGAGGGGTATATAAACCACTGCCTCTCATTTCATTTCATTTCAATCATGCAGACGCCGAACAGTCAAGTCAGCTCTCCTCGCGGACCGCAGTTAAGGCCGCGAAATTTATTTGAGGAGTTTGTCAGGCTAGAGGAGCAAGACAGAGTTTATAATAATCTTGCTCGGATTGGCAATCCGATGACAGCAACTGCTGTCAATCCAACGGAATGGCGCTACATTCCACTTTTTAGCCATGTACCAGTTAGTGTGGAAGTCGACAGTGCTACCAAAGAGAGAGTCAAAGACTCTCTCAGCAGAATTGGTAGGGTGTAAGATGACGTTACTCCCGAGAACGAACCATCGGCTCTCTTAAGGGCCACCATGGGGCAAGATTTGATAGAACCTCCACGCGGTTTGCCCTGGGCAGTCTTCGGACTGGCGAATACTATCATTAAGTTGAATCTGCTATCAGTCAACTTGAACGTTATGCAGTCGATTGCTATCCCTGAAGCATTCTGATTCGCTGTTGAGCAATTCATTGTTGAAAACCCTATATAAGCCAGAAGATTGTAGCACTTCTCATTCAATTTGAAGTCACGATGGAAGCGACATCTGCCGACAACATTCCCGTCTTCATCGATGAAGACAACGCTATTCCCGAGTTCGTCATCCTCGACGAGTGGGATGAAGAGGATGATAAGAAGGGGAAGATCGAGAAGATTGTTTGGACGGATGGGGTGTGGACTCCAAATACCACTCGCATCCGAAAGGTGCCAGATGCACCAGTACGACCTCGGCGGTATAGGGTCTATGACAACCTAACCGTCATACCCATTGACTATTCCAGCCAATAGTCAACTTAAATTCACACCCCGAGAACGAACCATCGGCTCTCTTAAGGGCCACCATGGGGCAAGACATGATAGAACCTCCTCGCGGTTTGCCCTGGGCAGTCTTCGGACTGGCGAATACTATCATTAAGTTGAATCTGCTATCAGTCAACTTGAACGTTGCAAATGAAGTTCGGTGTAATACTTCCTTTCGACGGGCGTTCCTGTAAAGGGCGGCGGTGAAACCCGTAGCTATGTATACCGCAAGGGACATTCGGCAATGGTCAATCTTGTTTAACCTCTCTGCGTCATGTTTGCAAGTGATTGCCTCTGTCTCAACGTAGTATGCATTCGCGTCAGGGCGACATTTAGCCAACTGTCGAAGGTTGCCTAAAACTTTCCATTGCATACGTTATGAGAACCATGAGTTCTACCTGTCTCTATCAATGAGACGAATTGATGAATGGAATGAAATGGGAGGACACTCACGCGCCACACGCAACATAACACACTTCTCTCTTCCGTAGTCTAACAAGCTCTTTACACATGGATCGCAGTCGATTGCTATCCCTGTATCAGAAGTGTAAGCTATCTTAATTTTATTTGACACTATTTCATCTATCATCATCGCCCATATGAAATGTTTTAAGATTTACAAGTTAGACTAAGCGTGCTACTATTTCCAAATGAAAAAGTATACATGGTTAAATCATCCACTTAAGCCCATCCGTAGTCTAACAAGCTCTTTACATATGGATCGCAGTCGATTGCTATCCCTGTATCAGAAGTGTAAGCTATCTTAATTTTATTTGACACTATTTCATCTATCATCATCGCCCATATGAAATGTTTTAAGATTTACAAGTTAGACTAAGCGTGCTACTATTTCCAAATGAAAAAGTATACATGGTTAAATCATCCACTGAAGCCCCGTTCAAGTAAGTCAGTATGAAAGCAAAGATAATACGAAATAAAAATTTATTATGGCATGTATTTCAAAAGGTCTTCATCGTCAATATCGTCCCAGAGTCTGGCTTCACATAGATAACAAAAACAGTTCACTTGCTTTAATCGTTCTTCCACTGCGAGCCTCACTTTGTCAATATACTCCCACTCCGCCATAGTTCGTGGCTGGGAGTTAGGGGTGTACCACTCCCATAATTGGTGGAGGAACTTGGTGCTGGTGATCTCCATCACATCGTCAGTATCGTACTGGAGATACTTCCACCTCACGCCTGTTAAGTCGGGACACTCCTTCTCACATACACTCTCTTCGTTGTCCGCTGGTAATAACACCTTCTCTACCTTCGTTGGAGCGTTTGGTGTTGAGGATGGAGAAGAGAATTTTGTGTTTGGTGTTGTCGGAGGGCTTGTCATGTTGACTGTGAATAATAACTTTGAAATGTTTTCTAATTCTTAAGTATCAACAAGCAACCAATCAGAATGAACAGCCAATGAATGATGAATATGAAAGTATATATGTAAAGTGACATTCGTGTCATTTCACTCTGTCTTTGTGACATATAAGTGAAGTGTTCTCTGACGAATTCTATATTTGAGGCGTACAAGTAAACTGCTCTCTCGTGAAGTCTCTATCTTGTTGAAGTATCAACCTTAAACTCGATTTCGTTGAAATGGTAAGTTGAAAATTTCTTCACTCATCTCCGTCAAACGTGTGGTTAATAGCATCTTCCTCAATTTCAGCCATCAACTTCATCACCAACGCCCTCCCTTCTCGAGGAAAGTTTAGAGTCGTTGAGTCAAGGTAGGTTGTAACAATACACTGAGACTTGAACAGAGATGATAGAATGATTTCTCTTTCAGGTGATGTGAGTTCCAGCTCAGGACTCTCGCGACAAGGCAACGAGTGGGAATGTGCCGACTGCGGACATATGTTTACAAGGAAGCACAGTCTCCTTCGACACATCAAACAACGTGTGTGTCAACGCAAAGCGGCGTCAATCTCCGGAGGTGAAGTTGATTCTGACGATGACATCTCCTTTCCTTGCGATTTGTGCCCTCTTTCTTTTGATAGTCACTTTCAGCGATCTTCGCACAGACTTCAACACACGCATGCAAATGATCACTACACCAACGGTACCTCTACCATCTCCCTCATTAATGTTTCACATAATAATTTAGTACGCGACTACTGCATGGAGTCCAATACTCAAATAGTAGATTTTCCTGAGTGGCTCCTTCAAAATTCTAACATTATCGAAGCGCTCTTCAACAATTTAGACAATTTTAGAATGAAGGCGCTCATCTACCTTAAACTAAAATATATTAAGATAGATTTTCAAACGGGTCAAGTGACGGAGAGAATACAGTTTCATGTTCCTTCCTCTTCCGCAACCGAAGTTGTAGACTGCGAGTCTTGGCTAAATTTTCACATTCAATGTTTAAAATCAAATGTAGATAAATTCAATCAACGCGACAGCGCTCTCATTTTTGATGGTGTGGACTCAGCCATATTCAAAATTTCACTATTAGAAAGTCATGCAGCTCGAGGTACATTTAAACTACCAAAAACGTTGTATAATAAGAAAGCTGTCATCAATGTCGATTGTAAATCACAGTGTTTCAAATATGCAGTCCTATCCATCCTTCACTATAATGATATCAACGCGAATCGAAATCATACCTATAGCTATAGACAGTGGGAGGATGAACTAGACTTTGAAGGTTGTGATAGTAACAACATGAAAATCAAAGATGTAGAAACGTTCGAAAAACATAATAAGATTAAAATTGTCGTTCACGTGTGGGAGAAGGGGTTGAAGGGTGCCCGCTATAATTCACGTTCAACTTGTTATGAACGTGTAGTCAACCTCTTATTAGTAAAACAAGATGATAGCGAGGAATGGCACTACTGTGGTATTCCCAAAATCTCTCGCTTGTACACTCACTTGGGGCACTCTAAAAGAGGTGAACATTTTGTATGCGACCGCTGCATCCGCTCCTTTTGGAGTAAAGATAAATTTGAAACTCACTATGAATGGTGCAAGCGAGGTAAATTACAAATGGAACGCATGCCCAAAGATAAAATATTTTCACATAGGGATAATGGTGACGAATTAAGTCCCCTGCGTATCATTTACGCAGACATAGAATGCTACATTGATGATATCATCCACAAACCAGCAGCCATATCCTGCTATGAAGTATGGCATGATCACTTTAGGAATAGACAAAACAAAATGCATACTTGGCAAGGTGAAGATTGTATTTCAAAATTTCTAGAATTTCTCGATAAAGCTGCTAAATTTCAACAATCATATGATTCACAATTGCAGCGTAAGTCACTACATATGTCAGATGAAGACAAACAAAAATTTGAAAGTTGCACATCGTGCCCTAAATGTCATAAAACGTTTGATGACGATAAAATTAAGAAAGTGCGTGATCATGATCACATCACTGGTAAATTTAGAAACGCACTCTGCTCCAAATGTAACTTTTCACTTAGGTTGAGACGTCGTGTACTACCCGTCATTTTTCATAACTTTAAGGGCTATGACAGTCATATGCTCATAAAAGGAGGGTTGAGCCAGATGAAATCGTGGCAGTTTAATGTAATAGCACAAACGAGAGAAAAATTCATGGCAATGACAGCAAAAGTACCAGTAGATAAAACTAAAGAAAATAAGACAGTCTTCTTCGAAATAAAATTTTTAGATTCATTTCAATTCATGTCAGCGTCACTAGCTTCTCTCGTTCGAAATCTCAAGTTTCTTCCCCATAGTCAAACTTTGAAGAAACACTATCCAAACTTAACGGATGAAATAATCACTCGCAAAGGAGTCTTTCCTTATGCGTATTTTAGCTCAATGTCTAAACTAAATGAAACAACCCTTCCTTCCATTGACAAATTCAAAAACGATTTGACGGGTGAAGATTGTCCAGTAGAGGACTATGAACATGCTCAAGAGGCATGGTTAAAATTTGATTGTAAAACGTTTGGCGAATATATGATCGCTTACTTAGAATTAGATGTCATTTTGCTGGCTGATGTCTTTCAGGAATTTCGACGAGTGGCATTAGAAGAAGACAAATTAGATCCTGTCCACTTTGTCAGTCTACCAGCCATGTCCTTTAAATCAGCCTTTAAAATGACTGGTGAGACCATTCATCTCTTACAAGACCCGGAGATGTATAATATATTTGAGCGCGGAATACGCGGTGGTCTCACATTTGTAAATAAACATCATATAAAATCTGAAACAGTAGGTGATGATCATATCCACCTAAAGTACTATGACCAAAATAATTTATATGGCAGTTCACTGTCTAAACCACTACCTCATTCCGAGTTTAGTTGGTTAAATCAAGATGAGCTTGAGTATTACTCCAACCCTTCAAACATACTGAAGATTCCAGATGAAGGTGATTGGGGATATTATTTTGAAGTGGATTTGATTTATCCAAATAGCATTAAAAATAAAACTGCTGATTTCCCACTCGCACCTGAATCTGGTGAAGTGACTGAAGATATGTTTTCACCATTCATGTCACAATTTCATAATAACTTAATAGAGTGTGGACAGCCAAGGTACAAACCATGCCGCAAACTTTTACTCACCCAATATGATAAGAAAAATTATCTCGTACACTTCTGCATATTAAAATTCTATTTAGAAATGGGCATGCTTCTAAAGTCAGTTCACCGCATTATCAAATTTAGACAGAAAGCCTTCCTCAAACCCTACATAGATAGTAACAGTCAAAAACGTGCACTCGCCCAAAATAATTTTGAAAAGGATTTTTATAAATATAAGAATAACAGTCTATTCGGAAAGACCATGGAGGATGTTAGAAAACGTATGAATTACAAACTAGTCGTTGATGAACAAAAATATCACAAATTGACCTCATCACCTCTTTTCATTGATAGAGACATCATCGATGAGGATCTTGTAGGTGTTAAAATGATTAAATCAGAAGTTGAGTTGTGCAAACCCATCTATATTGGGCAAGCCGTTTTAGATTATTCCAAGCTTGAAATGTATCAACTCTTCTACAAAATATTAAAACCATGCCCTCTCGTAAAAGAGGTTCGCTTGCTGGGTGGTGATACAGATAGTTTCTTTTTAGGAATTACCACTCAAAAAGATTTAAATTTTAATGAAGTAGGCAAGTCATTAGAAAAATATTTCGACACATCTAACTACAATCCCACTCATCCACTCTATTCCATACAGAATAAAGCCAAACTTGGTTGTTTTAAGGATGAAACAGCAGGAAAGGAAATAGATGAAATGATTCTCCTCCGTCCTAAAATGTATTCCATGAAATTAAAAGAATGTGCAGATAGTATTAAGCGTGCTAAAGGTATATCAAAATCCATTGTTCATAAAATGAAACATCGGTCCTATAAGAAGGCCTATAAAAATAAAACTATAACGTTTGTCAATATGACAATCTTAAAATCTCAAGTTCATACTGTGAAAACGTACACGTTCAAGAAACGAGCACTTTCAGCATGGGAGGATAAGAGGTGTTGGATAGGACATAACACATCTCTTCCACATGGACATCCTGACACAAACATACCTCCACCCAAAAGAATAAAACTCACGCTACCACATTCAGGAGATGTATTGACATAATCAACTTTAACTCAGTATTTTGATGTTGCTTTTTGTAGATATACATGGTTGTTTTATGTATCGCATGAGATCGTTTCTTCCTTGTGAATATATGCCTACAGTCAGCCCATTCCCCCTATATCTGTGAAAAGACTTTTTCATATACATATTTTTATTTCAATAAACATATCACAATGACTTCACTTTGTTTTCCGAAACACTAAAGTTACGAGGGATTTAGTATCTTTCACATGGATGCACTCTTGTAAACCATTGGTAATTTTGATAGCAATAGAGGGTATAGTTTGTTTGACGACGGGATGATAGAAAATAGATTCAAACATCTTCTCGACTATTCCATATGAAGCGTCTTTATCATGAATGAAATCACGTAAAATGTATTCTTTTTTCTCACCAACAGAAATAGGTAAAATCAAATCACTTTGAATGTAAAGGTGCTGTTCATGTTTATCAAGTGTCATTGGTGTTTCTATACCAATCGTATGCGCAGCAGTAAACACTGTTTGTAGCATTGAAAAACCAAAGAGTTTTTTCAAATTTTTACTCAATTGACATTGAATGTCATCGCCCAGTTTCAGAACAACGCGTTGATTTTCAATTGAAAACGAAATGTGGTGTGTCTTTACATCATATTTACTTTTCATCACATGTTTCAACTTCTGTTGTATATAAGGATTTACTACATGAATGAAGCTTTCAACTGTATGATATAGACGCGGCATTATATTGATAGCAACTTTAGATTCTTCATAAGACTGGTAAATTTTCTTGATGCGATCACCATAGATGTCCACCCACCATTCATCATTAACTGAATCAGCTTTAGTGTGATATTCATGAGAAGCATACACCACACCGCTTCCAATAATAGGTGTATAATGTCTTATAAAATGACGCAAGGTTGGAGAGAAATAAACTGTAAGTTTGTCATTATATTTCTGAATAACCAACTTATTTTTGTCCGCCATAATTTTCTCTCCATACTTCTTACCCACAGTCTCATTCCATCGTTTTACTAACTCAATAAGTGATAAAGGTTGAACACCACGCTTTTTCAAAATGATGCGTTCTTCGCATTCTACAACATCTTCATCAAATATTTTAAATCTATAATGAAATTTGTTGATTCGATTTGAATAAACTTTTTTAACATTTGCAGTAGCAATTGACGTTAGATGTAGTCCATGACCAAAACCAAGATGTGGATAGAATTCATTATCCAACCTCAGCGTAAGACCTTTAGTAAAAGAATGAAAGCGGAGGAACTGTCTCCCACTCCAATGATAGATAGTAAACTCATAAGCTTTCTGATTTTTATTCTTCATGATGGAAGTATTACCACTGTTGAATGCCTTAATAATTTTCTCATTCCCAAATGGTTCATAAGAATCTGATTTTATCTGAATCCATTCATAGTTCCACTTTCCATCTGATGTTAAATTGTATGGGAACTGAAATGCATTATTCATCGTTATTCCATCATGGGTGCGAGGAGTCAATATCATTTCTTCCAAATCATTCACATTCTGAATATTGCTATCATAGCAAATACTAGAAACGCCAACCTCCCATTCACCTTCTAAATGCAGTGGGCGATTTAATTCTACTCGATAGTCTGATGGTTTATTTTTGGGAAATTTATTCATAGAAGCATTACTGGGTAAGTAGATTAGAAACGAGTCCTTATTTTCACTTTCCATATTATTCACATTGGAAAAATATATTAGCATACTTTTGCATTAACTCTTCATTCGGAAATGGAGTGTGATACTTGTCACAGCATCTTTATGAAAAGGAATCAACGCACCAGCATCGTCATAAATGGCAATATCAATTTGTGGGATGTAGTTTGATTTCAGCTTTGTATAATGCACTTTCTTGAAAGTATGCTCAGATAAAATACTGCAGCTTTTTGGCTGGTATGGTATCATTGCTAGCAATGGAGCTTCAACATCTCCCACACGTACATCTTCACCAATATTGGAATATATCTGAAAATAGTTAATACGACGCGATAGCGACATGTCTGCGCTAGCTTTGGTTACAGTACCACTTTTAAAGATATTTTGATCAAAACCCAAAATGTCCATTAGAGTTTTATCCATAATTAGTTCAATACCTTTTCCACTTATAGTGAGAGACAAAGTACCTTCTTTTTCAGAAAATGAAATATGTTGCTCATTAATCACTTCATTTAAATAATCTACAACCAATTTAACCGAAGTAATAATGCGAGGCATCAACACTCTTGTTTCATGTAAGATACCACCTAAAGGCTCTACACACTTTCTGTATAAAGATACGGTCCATTCTGTATCAAATTGATTTGACCTTTCACATGGTAAATGTTGCATATCAGATTTTCCATGAACAGCTGCAGAACGATGTCGTAAGAACTGATGAAAATCTTTTGAACAAACTAATACTAGATCATCATCATTTAATTTGCTTATTGCAATATGATTAGATGATTTGATATAAGTCAATGTTGCCACTTGTTTACCATCAACTCGAAGGAGATAATTAAATTTCTTCAATAATGTTTCAGGAGTCATGTTTGTCTTTCTTGGCTTAATCACAATCTTCTTCACCAACGTCTTCTCATTTCTTGGAATAAGATCTACATAATAAGCTTCCTCTCGATATATTAACTGTTTATGACCACTTATGTGGTAATTAACGTTAAAATTATCATAGCTTGTTAAGGCGCTAGCGAGGTAACCTAAATCATTTCTTAAACTTGGACTTAAACCAACAATCCAATCTTTCTCAACTACATGATGTACATAATTATAATCATCATTGTGCGGAGTAAATTGGACAATATGTTTACTCGCTTTATTCAAGAAATCATATATAAACTTTTTACATGATAAGAGATCTTTCTTTGGCCACTGTGGAATGTATACTCGGCACCCCTTTTCACATTGATAAGTAGCTGTACGTCTCATATTAATAGTCATCACCTCATGATCAAAAGTATAGACACAGTTGCTATAAACAAGTTGAGTGACACCCACTTCCCAATTTCCATTTAGCTGTTGTGCATGATCAATGGGAGTAGAAAAGAGTGCGGCTCGATTACTAGCAAATCTCTTTGTAGCCGCATTGCTAAGCAAAATATGATAAAACGACATTTTTATATTGCTGATCTGCGGCTTTGCATAACATCATGAAGACTTGGATTTTGGACTCTCTACAATATATCAGAGTTGATCGTGATGGAAACGTACATTTCAAAAATTCTCATGGTCATACATCAAGAGGTATTACATTAACATGGCGACAATTTGTCAACCTCAATGATATCATGAGGGATTTGGAATATTTTGAAACATTAAGATTCATCTCCTTGGGTGATCAAGTTTGGCTTCAACATTACAGAAATGAAATTCAAATCTGCCATTCTCATTCCGCAAACTGTTTCTCATTTCGCAAATACAATTGGGAGAAGTATAGAAGATACATACATCGCTCCATCATGACATTTATTCGTCGTGAGTTCATCGCCCTACTATGCAAATCTTAATCAGACATGACTACCACACATCATGAGTTGGAAATTAGATTCCCTACAACGTATTGAAACGGATCATGATCGAAACGTCTATTTCAAAGATTCAACTGGAAATGTGAGAAGAGAGTTTGCTTTATCTTATCGTCATTTTCAATCTCTACATCATATCATGAAGGACTTGAAATACTTCTATATGAAAAGACATTCACGTATTGGAAATCGCATCTGGCTGCGCGTCAACAATCGGCGAATTCAACTCTATCATTCCCAACTTCATACTAACTTCACATTTCATCAAGGTAGTTGGGAAAAGTATAAAAGGAAGGTGCATCGCTCAATTTACTCATTCTTTCATCATGAAGCGCCATCGCTACACCATCGTCAACATTCTCCGTCGCTTCAGACTCTACACCAAAATCGATCTCACAACATTACACCAATACCTTCCAAACAGCAAGTATTACCCGGGCCGTCCTCAAATGTTAGTGGTGAAGATGAACAATTCACGGAATCTTCAACTCTTCCCAAATGGGACTGTACAGATTCTCGGCGCCCTTTCTCATTCATCGGCGCAGTCAATGCGCTTAGAGCTACAGAGACTACTACGTCGGATATGGAAGAGGGAGAGGTGTGTGATGTCGAATCTGACTGTGGACAATATGGTGATCTCTACTCAATTGAGTGAAAGTGTATCATTTTTGAAGATTCGTACCAGCAGTTACAATTTGTGTTATGAACCCGAACTTTTTCCTGCAGCTCTCATTAGTTGTTGGTTACCTGTGCATGTGGCAATCTTTCATAATAGTAAAGTGATCATTACTGGACTAAAATCTCATGTACAAGCAAATGTGATCCTAGACTATCTCATTGAGTATGTACGTACCCAGCGGATTGTAAAATAAAAAACAATTTTTCCAACATGATGTTTTTATTTCAAATCATGATAGAACTTACAAATCATTTTTTCATTTGAGGATGGATTACATGAAAAGTTTTGAATAATAGATACAAATCGAGATACATGTAAACGTTTTAAGATGAAGTACAGTACAAAAGCACCACACGTTGATGAAAGTGGATGTTGTAGTATGCGTTCATTTCGCTGATATTGACGCGTATGTTTTCTCAACCACTGCTGTGTTGGTATATTTGGAGGTTGAGCAAGAGAGTCAAATAGTTCACCACGTCGGTCTTCTCCAATAAAGATCGCTTTCCAATGCTCACCGCCTAAATTCTGCGAATGAGTGTTTAGCACAATAAAGATGGGATAGTGATTTACTGCAGGTGGTAAGGTATCGAGTGAATAGACATTATCGAAAGCTTTCAACGTCGCTTCGTCTGCATTACGCTGCACTTTAGTCTTAATATCGTCAGCAGTCAACCAACTCATTAACGATTATACTGAAGAATCACGTCACGATACTTTGTAATTTCAATATTTGAATCGAAGACTGCATAAATTAATACATTGATCGTCTCAGGTAGTGTTCTTTTGAACGTCAAATCCAAACGAATATTATGAGGCACGTTCGCTTGACGATAGGGGCACTAATATCGCTGTCAGCAGTCAAATCAAATGCATAAATAGTATATCCACTCTTAAACTCTTTCATAGTCAGTCCGTTGGTGTCATCCGTATTGTAAAAGCCAAAAACATCCATAAAATCAACATAACTGCGCATAAATTGATCCGCAGCAAAATCTGGTTTGTAGGGTGGACCAGGATGACTCACACCATTTACACGTAAAGCAATTTCACTTAACTGATTGTGTTTAAAATTGAAAGGATTCTTCTTTATATTACCATTAAATGCATCATTTTCAACCATTGCCACCATGAGGAGCTTCGGTGCTTCCGATGGAAAGAGGCCATCTTTCATGAAACTCTTTTGATCTTTCGGAATTGTAAAGGTGAGAAGCTTTGTATGCTGAATGGGGTAAATGGCATTTTGGCGGTTAAGACCTTCAGCATGTCCTCTAATGACACTTGGATTCGGTACTACTCGACGAATGTAAAGTGCAATATCTTCCACATGAATTCTAAAATTGTCAACTTTAGCAAATGCATTCAGCGCAAATTCAGGCTTATTCAATGTCAGCTTGAGTCGCATGCTGGTATTACAGAGTAAAAATTTTGACTGTCTAAAGAAGTCTAAATTCAGCGGAACATATAGCTGACATACTTTACTATCTTTAATCATAGCAGATCGCTTTACAAAGCCACTGTTTGTTTCAACATCAAATTTTCCTGCTTCATCTCTGTACCATCCCATGGCTTCCATATGACTTTTTTGTGCTGCTGGATGAAACTGTGATACATGATTGAAATATGATTTATAGGGATAATCGCTTTGACCACCTTCCACCTGCTGCTCTCCAATCGTTAGAGAAACATCGCGAAGTAATGTAGTCAATGGTAAATTGTTCAGCCCAACTTTATGTGTATCGTCAATAGCAGTTCCATCTGCTTGCTGAATTCTAAACCTCAAATCAACCATCGCATAACTCAAATCTATGTAGTCATCACTACCACCAGGAATAACAAATTCAATGGGGCCAGCATTCTCAGCTGTTCGAGGATGATAATCTACAATACTTGAACTAAGAATATCTGTCTGTATGGCTTGTTGATCAAACAAACAAAAACCGGAAGTTTTACACTCCATGATTAGAAGTTATAGCAGCGTCGTCGTTTAGCGCCTGATGAATGATTAGAGCCTCTGCGACGTTTGCGTGAATGCCTTTTGACTGAAGATCGCACCTTACCAGCTCCGCGATGTTTCCTCCTTCCTTTATTCATTCGTTTAGGTGATTTCTTTCCTTGAGTAACACCAGCAAAGGTCTGCTTCAATGTTTTTAAACCGCGTTCCTTCCCACGATTCAACAAACTGCTCTTAAAACTTCTACCTCTGGAAAGATCACTAGCAACATCACCAGCAAAGCCAACGGCATTACTTAAAACATTTCGTTTTAAAGATCTACCGACATTGGATATGAGAGGTGCTACAACAGATTTCAGTGCACCAAGTATGCTACCTCCACGTTGGCGGCGAGCGCCGATGTAAATTTGTCCTCCACCACTTACATAGGAGGGTCGTGAATAAAATGAGGCAGTTGGATTCATAGCTCAAACCCTAAACATTGTTAGTTACAACTTTGCATGAATCACTGTCGATCACTTAGATGAAAGATGTCGGCACGACGCATCCAAGAGTTCATACTTGAAGGATAACCAGTCCATTTAACAAGACACCATTCTTCACCTTGCCGTTTTTTACATCGAATGATTTTCTCTACCAAATATGTTTCACTTTCAGTGACTACCTCAATCTCATCGCGGTAAAAGCTACCCTCAATTTCTTCATTATCGTAATCTTTCAACTTGTAGGTGGTTGGAGAGTCTTTTTGATTAATCCTTGATACTGTAAATACCTCCTCTGTCCAATTCGGAAGGTACCCTTTAGCAAAAACACTCTTCACTTTTGAGATACGAACTTTATCACCAATTTTCACATCACTTTTCACATGAGTGCGTTTACGGTGGAATGATTCGCGCACTTTATCTACATTGTCAGCATTTACATCTACTGGTCTGAGTCCAATAGAACGATGGATACAGTGATTGTAGGCATGGAGTGTATCTTGTAGAACCTTTGTCCAATTTTGTGTCAAGTTGGCAGTAAAATGTCGCCACAAGCGATTTTTTAATGTGCGATTAAAACGTTCAACGAGTGCAGCTTTATAAGCACTCTTTACACTAAACAACTCAATGTCATGCCTCTCAAATAATCTTCTCACATGCTGATTTTCAAACTCTTTTCCTTGATCACTCTGAATTCTTTTTGGAATCCGACCTTCTCGAAAAATTGTTTGGAATGCTTTTGCTACTCCTTTCCCTTCTTTAGTTTTTAAAGGTTGAGCCCACGCATAACGCGAGAAAATATCAATGACGGTTAAAATAAAATTATTGCCCGAGTTATGTTTTGAAATGGAGGCGACATCGCACAAATCTGCTTGCCACTGTTCATCGATGTCATGAACAATATAATGGCGGGTGCGGTACTTCTTTTTCGCTTGTTTGTGGAGTGTATAGGTAGCCTGACCCTTTAACCATCGTTTCACTTGTGATTGTGGAAGACCACTCGCTTTTGATAATTTCTTGATAGATGCAAATCCTGCCGGATGTTTTACATCATAATAGATTGACTTCAAACGTTCAGTCGATGACGACTGACTCTTTTTCCTCCTTCTCATCTTTTTGTTTTCTTGCCTTTCTACATTTACAACAACTGCAGCATTTAGCTTTAGCGGTTTTGCGATCGTGTTCACATTGCTCAGGGGTTTCATTATGAGAGCTGGCGCAGCAAGTGCAAGTGACAACGACATTCACCTCTGGCGGCTCATTACATGGCAAGCAACACATCTGCTTCATATTAATAGTCTGAGAACATGTATTTCCTGGGAGCAGCTGTTTTACGTTTTCCTTTTACTAGTTTTAGTGGCGATGTAGATCTACGTCGAGTTCTTCCTCTTGTTTGCTTAGTGAGTGTGGGAGGGGATGTAGCAGGTGACGTCTTAAACCAATTTGTTGGCATTTTCATCGTCTGAAGCATTGGAGCAGTAGCCACTGTTGAATCAAGTTCTTTCAATGTCTCATTATTCAAAGCAAATTTTGGTACATTATGCTTTTTCAATAGTTTAAGAAAGTATGACCAACCAGGTGGAACATAGCCCTGACGGCGCTTTCTACGTGTCGCATACTGAATCAAGTCTTCATAACGTGAAGCATCAATCACTTTATTTTCATCTGTAATGATTTCTCCTCTATCATTTACATTGAGATGGGGTTCAATACTATTGAAAAGAGATATGGCATGTGCGCGAGATGCTAAAGGTGTTGCAGTCGATACAGAGTCACGCATCTTATTCTTCAAGTTTTTTAATTGCTCAACAGTTTCCGATTGTAATAATACAGCACGATGTGGATCTTTGATGTGAACATTTTGCTGATAATCTATTTCTTTCCTATACATTTGATTTGCAAGAGGTTGCTTTACTTGCTGCATGGCAGTCAATTTCACATATTCATCCTGAGGAATAACAATCATGCGAGAATAAGAACTCATAGTTTGTAGATAATCATGGGAGTTTTCAAAATATCACTTCGAAATCTAAATTCTTCCGGACACTCTTGCGTAAAGTCAATGAATAAGTAACCGTATGGTTTTTCAGTAGCTGCTTGAAAAATTTCAATTAAGGCTTTTGATCCTCTGGGTGCAACTTGTCGCGCTAAAATTTCAAATTGACTTTTATCTCGCGGATTCTTGAAAATAGCATAATAGTGTGTATTCAGGTTTCGTGTACGAGCTTCTTTTCCATCAGGAAACAAATTTTGTGTGATATAGATGATAAAGCACCTTTTATGATGTGCTGCGCGAGTGAACATATCTGTAACATCTTTTGAATTCTTACTTTCTTTTAATAAATCATCCAATACAACAACATCATTAGACTGAAGTTTATCCACTGCAATAATTCCTTCATGTCGAATAAAGTTGCGACTTTGCAATTCCTGAAACAACGACTGTTGATAAATACCATAACACCAAATCACTCGATTGATAGGTTCCTTAAACAACTCCCTTCTTTTATCCAAAAAATTCAGCGTGAAAACAGTTTTACCTGCATGAGATGGACCTGATACAGTCAGAACTTTATCACATTGAAGTCTGAAATCCATTTTATTACTTTGAGACTCAACATTTGCATAATTAACGCTTAGAGCCAAAGATATTTCCCAATAGGTTGCCCACGGCAGGAGCTATCATTGGAAGTATTGCTGAAAGGAAACCGCCCTTTTGTGTTAGAGTTTTCCTCTTTCTTTGAAGGGTGACTTTAGGATTGGAGATGAAACGCAATTTTGTGGCAAATCGCTTAACTTTCGTTGTTTTGGCGCTAATGTCTTTGTCCTCAACTTTCTGACATGAGAAATAATTTCACGAATGAATTTATCGTTGGCATGTCGTATAGCATTGTATCGCTGATTTGCTTTCATTCGTCGGAGAGCTTGAATGGCTGAAGAAAACTTTGAAGACTTTTTACGTTTCGCCATTTTCCGTGTTAGTCTTTGCTAAAACCTATCTTTACCACATTTGCATAGGTACTAACTATTGCGACATAAGTGACACTCGAAATGAGCAATGTCACAGTGGTTACATTTGCAAAGTTGAATGCAATTACGTATGAAACAGCGTTGACAAAAAGCGTGCTTACATCTCTTGAAGATGCGCTTTTCATTTCCATCCTTTCGCTTACATACATCACAACACATAGTTTCACCGTTACTGATGTCTATAGCAAGTCTTTTTGAAGATATGAATTTGCTAGCCTTTTCTAAATAATAGACGCATGTACAGAAGGAATATACTTCGAGAGTGAGCAGACATAGCTCGAAAACCAGTTGTGCTACAATCAAGTACCACTGCATTTTCAATTTTTCTTTATGGAAAGTTGAATGTGAATATCTGAAATCGCTTCAATCACTAGACTGCTACCATGATGGTTAAATGCATTAAGACGTTCAGCAATTTTTATCATATGTCTTGTAAAAAATTCTTCGGGGTGATCTACCACTTCCATTGAATAAGAAGCAAAATGGAAAGAGCGACTTTCCACCTCTTCCTTTCCAAAATGACTAAACTTAATTTTCGCAACTAATCGCGCCATGACAATGCTATCAGAGAATGTATTCATTAACTCTAGAAATAGAGTGCTAGCATCATCGACCACTGCTTCGATGTCGGTCTCATCTTTATGAAATTTTATCACATAATCTTGAACAGCTCCTTTTAAACTTTGCCTATGAAAACGTAATGTTCCGCAGTCGTTTGAGAAAGACATGATCGCCCTTTATCTAACCCATCCATTGCATGAAAACAACTCTTCTCATAGTAACATTTATTGAATAATAGTAACAAGCATGCATTATAAATCAATGGTTTGAAAGAGATAAAATAGATACAGCTGGTAACTATCATACAGCGAGCAATGATAACCATACAGGACTTTGGCAGTGCTGAGGTAAGGAGGAAAGAAGCATTGATTATGAACGTAGCTACTACAACCAACAGACAAAATAGGAACAGACAAATCCTTAAAACGTTTCGTGACTTCATGATAATGTTGATTCACTCTACTATCCCAAGGTGGGAGCAAAATATCATCAATGATTAGATTGGGAAATACTTTCCTCTCCTTACCAGGATTATTACAAAAGATGCGTATAACATTGAAAGCAGCTAACCATCGTTTAAAGTCAATAAGAAGAGCACTCTCACAAGAAAAGCCATAGTCTTGCAAATATTTCAGATTAAGTCCATGAATGTGTTTTCTCACCCATTGATCAACATTGGGATTGCAGTTGCCATGTTGATGATAGACACTGACAATCTGATATGTCCAACTGTTCATAGCAATAGCACTCAGCTCCTGTACAGGTTCACCCTCACAATCCATAAAAATGATGATAGAAGCCTAAAACGGAAATTTACACATCTAAGGAAACGTTCTATAACATATTACAAAATGAAGAATTACATCGATGCTTTTCACGACAAAATACACAAATGATATGATGGCAACGAAGAAGTAAAATGTATCTAATAAGACCACGTCTACGACACTCAAAGCACACAAGCGAATTGTCATAGGGTAGAGTTAGGAAAGGACTAGTAATCCTCCTTCTTTGATTTGCGTTTTGATGCAGCATTCTTCTCCGACTTGCGCTTCGTACCACTGCTGTTAAGGATTTGATCAATTATGTCGTACACGTTGGGTGGTTTTGGAATATATAGGATGGATTCCATATGCATGGAGAGAGAGGCTATTTTATTATCCTTATGCCGACCATAATATAGCCCATTCACTTTGAAAAGGATATCCCAAGTACCTTCTCCGAGCTCGTCGCATGTGATGGGTGTTGAATGATCTCCCTCCTTCTTATAGTAAGTGCACCAATGTGATACCGGTAGGCAAATTTGATTACCATCCCAAATCTTTCTATAGGGAGTATCCTTGTCATCTCTCGCCTTCCACTCTTGAGCAAGAGGAGTAGGAATGTCCATATTTAATGTCACGTACTCCTCAATAATATCAAGTTGGTGGCGAATGTACGGACTCACGGGGATCAGTATGTAGTCCCCATACTGATTGTGCATTATCTTGACATCCGTGGAAGGGAGCATTCCCGTTTGGAGTACTACACCATGATCGTCATAACGCAAGACTTGTTTAAATTTACGCTGTAGCGGTGTAGGATTATGTACCTTGGTTGTTTCTTCCACTGGCCTCAGTTGTAGATGATCTGATCGTAGCGAACCTTGTAACGTTTGACCACCATTTTGTCCTACTAGTGCAGCAGATGGAGTAGATGCCTGAAAATGGAAAAGATTGTATTAAGTTTACGTTCAAGGGAGGGAGGATAGTAGCGACTTACCATTTTAGTTGGATAATAGAATAGGGAACTAGAGAGAGAGAGAAAATGTGCGTCCGTCACTCGTGCAATTCAACGATGGAATGATTCTCACTGTGGAAGGCTCGCTATTTATATAGAAATGCTTGATTCTCATTGGATGATGATCCTCATTGGACAATAACATCAAGCTGATTCCAAATCTGGCCTCCGTTTACCAATCCGAGCCTTCATTCGCCCGCTGGAGCTGTTTCTTGGGAAATTCTAACTCTGTCGTTTTTCGTCAATCTCCCAAAATATTAAATGGCGTCTCACATCTAAACGAAGACAGATATGAACAAGCCGTTTCTTTCACTGAATTTGTCTCACTCTTAGCTTTCAAACGAGCTATTGCACGACAAAATCCGTTCACTAGAAGCCAAGATCGAAGCGAGCTGTCCAGAGGGGGGGGAGGTCAGTGAAATTTGATGAAAAATGTTTTGGTGAAGGTCCCAGGTCGAAATTCCACACTTTGGAAAATTTTCAAAATTTTACCCATACAAAGCCACTCTGACACCAGGATTTTTTCAGGTGAGCGAGCTCCGACCTAAAATCTTGTAACAGCTCTAACTTTTGAACGGCTGGTCCGATTGACTCGCAACAAAAAAGGTCGTCGAGCAGTTTTTTCTCCTCTTTCAAACGAGTAACTGTAAGACAAAATCCGTTCACTAGAACCAAAGTTAGAAGATTGCTGTCGGGGGGGGGGGGTCCGTGAAATTTGATGAAAAATGTTTTGGTGACGGTCCCAGGTCGAAATTCCACACTTTGGAAAATTTTCAAAATTTTACCCATACAAAGCCACTCTGACACTTAGGATTTTTTCAGGTGAGCTACGACAGACCACCCTCCCAACCTGGCCGGCACACCACGCCAACCTAGACACCACATCACCGCGCGCTATACGACGGTCGGCCAGAGGGGGGGGACGTCAGCGAACCTGACGGACGCACGTGGCCGGCACACCACGACACTCCGCCGTTCCAGAGGGGGGGGACGTCAGACTCAAAGCACCACGGCGGCCGACCACGACACTCTGCCGTTCCAGAGGGGGGGGACGTCAGCGATGGCGGCCATCTTGCGCTATCCAGAAGTGGAGTTTTACTTACTACTCTTGACTTGTCTATTTAGGTAATCACATTGCACTTTATTATGTGAACATGTAAAGTGCATGATTTTCATTAATTTAAGGAATTATAAAAAAACAAATGGACTGCCTTTGTCTGAAATGAGCTCCTCTAGTATCCTAATTGTTTTCGACGGTGACACAAGATAAACCTTGCATGCGTTGATAGCTATTGAAACACTTAATGTTAAGTAATTGAAAGGTTTGGAAATATCGCTTGTAAAAAATATTTTTGAAGAAGTGCAATTATCGAAGTGTCGAGTACTTCTGGGGATGCGAAAGTAAATACAATAGCTACATTTTGGGGTTTGAAAAGTGCAAAACAAGTACAGAAAGTGCATACTAGACAATCTGTGGTTGCTACATATAACGATCGATATTTTCACGAAAGTTTCTATATCTTTGCACTTTTTGAAAGTTATTGTGCGATAACCATATCAATGTACATGCAAATTTTGAATTTGTGTTCAAATCAGGCATGAGATTGACGGGACTCCAGATTTTCGGAAAATTAAGACCCCTTTTCTATACTACTAACATTCTAACTTCGACTACAATCATGTACAGGTACATAGTACCACCAGTCACCAGATCTTCTGGCCCTGTCGGAAACCAGGTTAGATCCCAGTGTGTCATCAAGCGACGTTACTCCTGATGGATACATATTTCACCGGATGGATAAAGCACCTTGTCATGGTCTTGGAGTCTATGCCAAGACAAGCCTTCCCTTGAGAAGGCTTTGTAGCTCAGAGGATCCAAGGCATGAGTATCTTGCCTTCATTGCGCCGCTGCAGAAGACCACTCTTCTTCTATTTTTCCTATACCGCTCTCCATCAACTAATGCGGATATTTTCAATGTTCTTTCTGACAAGATCGATTCTCTTCTACAAGAGTATCCCAGCGCTGAAGTTGCTGTTTTTGGTGACTTCAACGTGCACAATGTTGACTGGCTTGTGCACTCACGCACCACCGATCTCTCCGGTCAGGCAGCCCAGGATTTCGCTGTCTCTCACAACCTTAGTCAAATTGTCACTTGTCCTACCAGAGTGCCTGACCGAGCTGGGGATACTGGATATCTCCTTGACCTGTTTCTCACCTCAAATCCAACTTGTTTTTCACACAAGGTTACTTCTCCCCTCGGCACGTCTGATCACTGTGTTATCACAGTTTCTGGCAAACAAGTTTGCTCCACACCGTCTGCACCCTTCCATAGAACAGTTTATCAATTCTCCAAAGCAGACTGGTGTGGCTTCCGCACTTTTCTTAGTCAAGTTCAAGCTGAGAATTTGATTCTGAGCGAGAACGTCCACAAGTCGGCGCAAGAACTGACAGAGTGGCTTCAGATAGGGATGTTGGCCTACATCCCTCACCGTACTTTCCAAATGAAGCCTCACTCACAACCTTGGTTTACACCAGAATGTGCAGCTGCAAGTTGCCAGCGTGACCACTTTTTCCATAAGTATAAGCGTGACAGTAGCGCTGGCAATCTTGAATTGTACAAAACCGCACGTAGACATTGCAAGGAAACCATACATCAGGCCAAAAGCCGTTACGCTTTGTATGTACGGAAATCCATTGCTACCCAAAAGCTTGGCTCTAAGGACTTCTGGAGGATTTACAACAGTGTCACCAATAGGAACAAATCCTCCATCCCAGCACTCCGTCATGCCGAAGTCAGTACTTCTATGGCGACAACCTCAGCAGACAAAGCCGAGCTTCTTTGCAAAGAGTTTGCGAAGAATTCGTCATTAGACGATGGAGGTAGAATTCCACCTCCAATTCCCATGCGCACTGATGAGACAGTTAGTCCTCCTTCAGTCACAGTCCGAAACGTCAAAAAGATCATCGCCGGTCTCGATAGCTCTAAGTCTAGTGGACCAGACGGCATCCCGGTTTCGGTCTTCAAGCATCTCTCACCTGAGCTTTCTCCACTTTTATCTAAACTGTTCAGTAGATGTGTATCCACCGGTGAGTTTCCCTCTTGTTGGAAAGTAGCTTCCGTGGTTCCAGTTCCAAAGAAAGGTTCTGACTCATCTCTTCCATCTAGTTACCGTCCTATCAGCCTGCTTCCAATTGCTGGCAAGATTTTTGAAGCAGTGATTAACCAACACATTGTTAACTTCCTTGAAACTCAGAACCTTCTATCAGAAGAACAGTATGGCTTCAGGCACTCTCGATCAACTGCAGATCTTCTTTCATATGTCACTGAACATGTGAGTCGTGTCCTTGACAGACAAGGTGAGACGAGATCAGTTGCCTTGGATATTTCCAAGGCATTCGATAAAGTCTGGCATCAGGGACTCCTTATGAAGCTAAAGTCCTATGGAGTTGCTGATCAACTCCACAAACTTCTTGCTTCTTTCCTTAGTGACCGGCAGATATCTGTCGTCTTAGATGGCCAAAAGTCTTCCACCAAGTTTGTCAATGCAGGAGTTCCTCAAGGGTCAATTTTGGGACCCACTCTTTTTCTTCTGTACATCAACGACCTCCCAGACTGCCTAGTGAGTAAATTGGTGATGTATGCAGATGACACAACACTCTTCAATTCCAATGAGCGACTCGCTAAAAACACACAGCAACGTCAGCAGTTATGCGACGTTCTTAATGAAGAATTACGCAGGGTCTCAGAATGGGGCGCCAATTGGCTTGTTTCCTTCAATCCTTCAAAAACTCAGAGTATTCTGCACTCACGACTTAAAGATGATGATCATAGCATTAAGATGTCAGATAATAGGATCAGAGAACAAGATTCCATCTCCTTCCTTGGATTAGCGGTTACGAAAGACTTGTCATGGAAACCGTACATCCAATCCATTAGCAAGCAGGCAGCTCAACGCATTGGTAGTCTCTATCGTGCCAGCAGCTATCTTCCACCACAGACTGTCTGCTATCTTTACAAGTCCACTATTCGTCCTCTGATGGAGTATTGTTGTCATCTGTGGGCAGGCGCCCCACAAACGCATCTTAACCTCCTTGAACGGGTTGAGAAACGTGTCAAGAATCTCATGGGTGAAAAACTTGCTAGCAAGTTGCAGCCGCTCTCCGTCAGACGGGATGTTGCTTCACTCAGTCTCTTCTACAGGTACTATTTCGGTAGAAGCAGCTCTGCAGTAAATGAGTGCGTACCCAAACCTAAGATCTTCTCCAGAAGCACACGCAGAGCTAATGCACTCACATGCTATAATGTGAGCTTAGAACGCGCACGTACTGTGAGTCGCTCGAAAAGCTTTTTTGTTCGCACGGCACAGCTTTGGAATCAGCTTCCCCAGACCACTTTCCCTGACCAATACAATCTTGATACTTTCAAGAGGCGTGCGAATAAGTTTCTGATGGGGGCAGCTTAATCAGATTATAAGATCTGTTTTTTTTCTTTTATTTATTTAAAGTAATACATTTTATTAGTTTTTCATTGAGTAACCCCTAGCTTCGTTCATGGCTCATAGCTGTGCTAGGGGTGAAAATTCAGTAAAAAAAAAAAAAAAGTACATAAGGGAAGTGATAAGTAGACCCTATTTGTTCTTTACATTCCGACTACGATAAAAAAAAACAACTCATATTCAACATTGTAAATCACTTTTGCCAAATGATCATCACCAGACTTTTCAATGCAGTGACACATGTACATGTAGGTATCTTCATTCATTGCTAAAATATTGTTTCTTTTTTCGATTCCTACACTTTACACCATAGCCCGATGGTTTTTAACATCTAAGATGATATATAGTGCATATTCTATAAATATGCCATTGAAATGTTTTCATACATAAAATTCTTCTTCATCATATCCGCTATTGTTAAATTTCAGAAATATAGCTATTAACGAAACTATAACAAAGCATTCAGAAATATGTCCGCAAATGAAATTCAAGCATCATAACTGACATTCATCAAACTGTCTTTATAATTACCGACGTCTGAAAAGTGATTATGACACATATACTGAATTCCAAAGTTTTTGACGGAACTAAAATCCATACAATAGGTGAAAGTGTTGTTCGCAATACATTTATGAAAATATGAGTAATATAGGTTATCAAAATCATACAGCCCATCAATTTTCAAAAATTCAAAGAACGAATGGTTATCGATCCCCCTGCCTCTGATTTTTATTGCATTTTTGGGCGAATCTTGAGACCCAACAAACATCATCGTAAATTTTCGGAAGAATCTCATGCGTGGTTCAAATACAACGACAATTGAATCTATCGTTTAATATCAGAACACTTGACTTTTTCGATCACTCACAAAATACGTTGCTGAAATTTGGCTAAGTTTTCTCTAAATAAAGACGTTAAATTCATCTAATGGAAGCACTTTTTACACTTGAACTTCCGTATTGAAATTTACAATGAATTACAGTGGCATAAGAGTAGAATAATAGAAAATCATGCTTGAGGACTAGTTACCTCATCGATTTTCAAAATGTCTTCTCTAGACAGCAGCAGAGACAGTGGATTTTTTCTGGCGATCACTTAGCATTCAAATCCGCACACTGCACGCATGCGACAAACGATACGAAATAGTTAGCGTGTGTAGACCAATGAAAAGACCAGTATGCGACAGTAATATTAAGAACTGATGTGTACAATATACATGAATATACGCACTGAATAAGCTGGGCATACAGCTGACGACTTCATGCATACAGACATACCCGTTGCTGGAGAGAACAGGAACATGTCAAGTGGACCCTATTTCAATCAAAACTTACGTAAAAAACTTGTGAACGTCACGACAGTGTATGCATATTCGACACAGGACCACTGTATAACAATAACTTACTTCTTCAATACCATTTCGGAAGCCCCTTTCGTATAAACTACGTAGCCATCTCCATCACTACGAGGTACCACTGTACTCATTGATTTGCGAACCGAGTTGAATGTATAAACTTTATGTAATTTCTCTTCAGGGCATTCGTTCCTGTAGGTCTCATAATTTTTACCCAAATGCATCACAAATCCTAACAGAGCACATTCTGTTTTGTTGCCAACTTGTTTAGGAAGTTGGTTTTCATCAACAACCTGAAAGTAAAATAATGACAGTAAAACATCCACAGCTCTTCACGGAAGTATTGCATAGAAACGCGATATGATTTAGTTGATGTATTAACTAAAATAATGAAATTTTTCTAAATGAAGACACCGAAAAAATATCGAACACAATCTTAAGACCCGATGCACGCACGATGTAGAATTATAACGAGCCTTTTATATTTTCAAAGCATCCTTTTGCTTCCATTGATTATCAGCTTATTACTGTTTGACGATCGGTTGTGCGAATAACACAATCCGGAAAACTTCAGGTCACTGAAAATGTGTTTTGTAGTTGCAATAACGAGAATTTGTGATTAAAACTTCGTTTATGTTGATTGAGCACTTTTCACACATAATATGCTTCTTGAGATGCCTGTGGGGCCATCCATAAAGACGTCCGCAACGGGGGGGGGGTCGCAAATGCAGACATTTACGAATGTGTATTGGGGGAGGTGTCAAGGAAGACGCGGATGTGTCCACAAACATAGACAGATAAGCACAGCGGATGCTGTTGAAACATATGATTACCACAACTAAAATTATCTATAGGCAAAAAATACATTGTTGGATTAAAACAAGAGCCTCAAGGGGATGAAAACGAAGATAAGAAATCTTGAGCTATGCATCATTTTATGTATCTGTACTTGTCCTCCTTTCTCCTTTCAAACAGACGATCGATCAGATCAGCAGTTGGGTATAAGCATGTTTATTAAAATAATAATTGCATATATGAAGCAATTAAATATATGGTTTTCACGAATAAAAATTAGCAGATAATAAATACAGACTATTACAGAATTTAAGAACTACAGAAAGCTATAATTGCTGTATACGCCTACTATAGTTATTTTACTTTACAATCAGTGGCGGCTCGTCCATTTGGGCAGGTGGGGCACTGCCCCACCTATTGAAATGTTGTCTAATTTAAATAACCAGCAACATCAGTAGTAGACTCCATTTCTTGATCATAAATTTCAACTTAAATTCATGTACATCTATTCCATTTGCGCGACAGTGACACTAGCAAAATCCATCAATCGTTTTCAAGACTGATGGGCGCGCCCAAGCATCGAGATTGAGATGACGTGAGAGTGGTTCATTTCACGATCTGAGCGAATAGACGGAATTAGCACGCGATGAATGCGTCACGGAATGGGCACTCCAGAGGGAGCCCTAACGCTTCTGATTGGTTAACCGTCAATGCAAGGACAATGCATTGTGATTCCCTTTTTACTGAGTGAGGTGATGTGAGATTAGCACCAGCGATCAGTCCATGAATAGATAAAATGTTGCTTCAACCGTGTAACTAAATGCAGTGACATAGACTTACACATGTATAGCATGTTGCTAACATATTCTTTGCTTTTCATTTATAAAATAAGATCCTTTTAGACTAGATTTTTGATTATGTAAAAATTTCATGCTTATGCCCCACCTGGACCAAATGTCACGAGCCTCCACTGTTTACAATGACGACTTTTGGATTTGCCGAATATGGTACTACTGCAACCTTGGGAAAGCATGCAACACAAACATAATTGCGCATTGACATTGACATATGCGTCTATAGTTGACGTTTTTTGACGGGAGGTGGTTCATCAAAGGTTGAAGGAAAAAATCTAATGCACTCCCTGTGATTTATCCGCATAAGTTTTTTGCTAAAAATTAAATACAAAGAGACGACACAGTCGCAGTCTCGATGTACATTCTCAGTGTGCATTCAGTACGATTTTATCAGTCACTGAGGCTGCGACTGTCTGTTTGTATAAATGAAAATCGATGAAAATCGCAAATGGTAAATCGATTCAAATTTGAAATGGAAAACGCACTGCATCTACAAATTAGGTGTGTTCCGTTCAAAGTATCACGGAAAACATTAACTTTCATGACAATATTAGTGGCGGTTTTCTATCAAGAGGACCACGAGTTTTGACTAAACGAATAGAGAATCATGTGATATTACTGTCTAAGCTGAATCTTGTTCTGAACGCTTAATATCCGCAAAATGGAACATGCAGTTGTGCTGGACAAACCGATATCTGTATATGATGAAACGCACCTAAGAACTGTACGGAGGCACATATTACTTGGGTGGATCTCTAATGAATGTCGTTTTTTAATACGAACAAGAATGTTCCATTATTTTTACAATACACGTGTTGAAGGATGGTTAATGGATCAAAAGATCTAAGTCCTTAATCGTCACATTCAAGTGTATGCTACGATCGATCGTTAATCGCAATTCGAAATTCTCTGGAACTAGGTGTTATTTAACTGAGTATTTCCAGAGCATTAATTTAAGTGTCATTTGTTGACTTAGCTGCCATTGATAGGTTATCACTTCCGAAGCGATTACAGTACATACAATCAATAGTCTTATGATATCTTTGATCTATCTTTCGCTAAAAGCATGTATTTGTTAATCGCAGAACTCCGATCTTTGGTCGGAATGGTCGATGTGATGTCCAACTCTTCAACACGTTAAGTAAAATGTTAAGTTGGGCATGCTGGCTGCTTCATAGCTACAGGTAAATAGCTTAGTGCTTGTTGTCTTGGACAGGGGCCACTACGGACAACATTTCGATTACGTAGCATTGTATATTTTTTACTCAATAGTGGTAGGATTAATTGAGAAAGTCAATAGTCAATTGCGCTCATGAAGTTAACATTGTAAAAGAAGGATTAATTTGTTGGCAAGAATTCTTATTATTTCAAATTCAATGTGCGAAAACCTCCTCTGATAGCACATATTGTTAATATTACTTTCTCTATTATCGAGTGATAATAGTTAAGATTGATGAATTTACTATCGATACATTTCCGTAGGCATTCCAAACGAAATCAATGGATTATTATGCGTGTAATGTCATACAGAAAGATATTTATGTATGACATCATAGACTTGGAATTGAAAAGAGTGGCAACTCCAATCGAAAGAAGTATATTTTTGATGAAATATTAGCAAACTATATGCTGCAACTAGGTTCGCATCCTCGTGGTAAGACAACGTATCATATTTTACAGTTGATGTCAAAAGCTGTCACAATGCCAGATAAAACTTAATTATGCACAGTGCGGTGTCATCAACAAAAAATGTAGTTTAAATGTGACGATAAAAATTTGATGAATCTTTTGACTGCTACTCTCTTTAGGTACATTTTCCCATATTTTTGCCAATATCATGTCCCAAAGCAAAGGGTTAGCAAATCTGCCGAAATTAGAATATGTAATATGTATCACATTTTGCGTTACCTATTACTCTGGTGGTCTGGCCCGTTGGGAAAGAAAAATAATTTATCCTCAGCAATTTAAAGTTCGCTATATTTAGGAAGGAAAAATAACAAAAAACGTAAGTAAGATTTAAAGGAATCTGGTAGATTAACTGATCTTGCTTCCACAAGAGATCTAAGAAGTTTGAAATGAAAGATAATAAGAGTATTATTTTCTATGTCAGAATGGTCCCTAAATAAGCTCAGGATTCATGAAACTGTCCCAGGGAAGAACTTAAAACAAACTTGCAAGGTAGAAGCGTCCATAAAGCATAGAAGCGTATTAGCATCCATAACTTGCCTTCCTCAAAACTTTTATCCGCAAAATTTATTGCCTCTCAGTTTGTTGAGGTATGAATAATAAGTCTGCTTGCAGGTCACAACCTGTAAGAGGCAATTGATTTTCTGGCTAAGAGTAATTTCTGATAAGCAACCGAAAGTGCAATGACCAGCAAACAAGTTTTTCTAACCTATTTTCAAAATTCTTCATTCATCATCTTAGCGCACCAATCGGCCTTAAAGTCATCATCAAGAAAATGTCTGGAATAGACTATGCCCGCGGCATTATTCGTCTTTCATGCTGATTCTCAATACCCAGGGTCTTTCCGAACACACTACTCTCACAATCTATGATCGTAGTGCACTGTGGCATTTCTCTATGATATGAGTGCAACTCACGTCCCATTATACGTGCGAAGAAAAATATAAAAACTTATTGTTGCGCTCACTCAATCGGGCAAAAACGACAGGTTACTATGAAAGTTCATTAAACAATTAAATAATACGTGTACTTGTTTAAATAAATGTTTATGAAAGACGCGGGGCTCATCAGCAAGATAACCGACTGTCTACGTCTCGTTTAGGGTCTGCCTACGTTCTTGTTCGTTCGAAGCAATGCGACTTTCGTAAACAATTCAACGTTCGAATGTAAATTGAGATGGCAGTCAGGTTACACAATCCCAGATGACTCAGTAAAAGTCGAATTCCATAGCAACACTCACTGCTAGTATATCAGCACTCTGCAATGATCTCCAGTTCAATTACGCAGTAGCTGGCTACTGCATTCTGGTTAGCTGTTCTATTAGCAGGATGATTTGTACGCTATCGTCTAAATGGTGTCAACAATTCTGACAGTATCTAAACTATTATGTCCTCGAGATCAAATTGTACATGTAGATAAACTTCACTTCCCCGCTTCAACATGCCTGTTTTGCAAAATCTTCAACAAGAAACACGGGGATTTGTGGGGTCGAATGCAACGTGCATTGTAAAACATTTATCAGTTTTGGGTGAAATTTCTTTTATTCAGCTGATATCATAGATCATTTTTTTTCAAAAATGACTACTTTTGATGAACACTTCATAGTAAAAAGTTTCAAGTAAGGAAGTTAGTTTTAGAGTTTCCACTCTATTAAATTCCTACACTGTTGGCGAAATGTTATGCCATGGAAGGAATCTGTTCAAATTTTCAGTCGATAAAATGGATTGATTCCTACATGTATATTCAAGAATGTTTAACGGATTAGGGTTGTAAGCCCGGAATTCAACTGGGCTTGTGAAAAAATAGGGATTGAGCCCAAGCCCGCGACTTGAACGATGTCCCTCATCATTCCCGGCCTTGAGTCTCCCAGTCCGGGATCCTGATTTTGCATACGAAAATTGGCTATTTTGATCAATGTGCTGCATTTCTTATAGATATCAATAGATTATCTAAGCAAAGTTATTTGTTAGTTATTTGTTCATAGTGCTTTACCTGATCTACAATCTTGTGCATTCAAGATTAATGAATCAATTTTTTTAGGATTTATGCATTCATTTACAAATTTTGAAAGTCGAATACCATTCGTAGGCATAAGATTTCGTAAGCATAATATTTTGGTTCATAGGTTGCTGATAGGTATCCAAATACCATTCGTAGGTATATTTCAGTTTATAGGTACTGATAGGTACATCCGAATGCCATCCGACAAAGATGTAGGTTATGTTAATGATCATGAGTAAATAAGCTGCACCAAACGCGGTGCGCAGTTAATCGATTCCGCTCGATAAATCGTGCAACGGAATAAATCGAGTGATTTGAACGATCAAGAATCGTATGACTTTAGCAAAGTAGCTTTCCAATGAGGTTTGGTTGATATACAAGTAAGCTGTTTTCTGTCTCTATTGAAGGTTACTTTTCAGTGTTTGACAAAATCGCTGTGAAATGGAATTGGTCTATCAGTTCAGCTATCAAGTGTTGTTGGCAAAAGGGCTTTCACTAGAACTGCTGTTGATGAGTGCAGTGAAACAAGCTTGGAACTAACAGAAAAGAACACGAAAGCTGCAATAGTTTTCACCAGCCATCTATTCGCTTGAATCAAGCAGCCATCAAAATCTATCAGCCTGTTGTAAGAATACACCACCCATTTATCATAATGATGCACAGATATGTCAGGCTAATGCACACTAGTATAAATACATCCAGTCGTCAATCATCAAAGCATAAGATAAGAAATATATAATCAATAACTTATAGAAATCATTTCTACTGCTGATTGCTGGGCTACTGCTGGGCCTAACGGCAACGAGACTGTTTTGGTAGCAGTTTCTTCCAAAATAAAGGCCGAGATCAAAATGACACTTCGTAAATCTTGGCATGGTTTTCATAAATGCTGAGATTTGCTTGACTAGGTGGTTTGCTTGTTAGTGAGTGGCGGTAGGTCCTGGGCATGACGTGAAAATGCATCCCCGATCACAGGAGGAGGAGTAGCACCTTACCCCAGGCCTGGGCCCGATAGCACCGGAACATGTCCCGCTGGTAGTCCTGGTCTCCACTCCTGTGATTGAAGTGCTTGTGCCAAGCAATCCTGCTGCCTTGTAGGTACTCCAGTCTTTTGGCTTGGAAAGGCTAGGCCCACCGCTTAGAACTGTGGTTGGCGTCAGCAAGGGCATGCGGCCGGCAAAAATTCTGCTTCAACAATTCATCTGATGGTAATGAAAGTCACAAATGAAATGGCCCCCAGTACCCGGCAGCCTTTCAGTAGGAAGGGGGTGCGAAGAATCTCCGGGGATGATGATGACGCGAAGAAAAATGGTGGAGAGGACAGCCAATCCGGCAACCCAAGGAAACATGATGGCGCCCGGAAGGGCCAGAAGATGCGTCTGCGTGTTGGCACGTGGAATGTGGGAAGTATGTCTGGTAGAAGCGGAGAGGTGGCGGAAGTTTTATCCAGAAGGAGTGTGGACATCTCCTGTGTGCAGGAGACTCGGTGGAAGGGTGGATCCGCACGTTGGCTCGGACCGCAAGGTAGCAGATTCAAGTTTTTCTGGCAAGGCAAGGATGGTGGCAGTGATGCGGGTGTTGGTGTCCTGGTGGCAGAGAAATGGGCGGAGAGCATCGCTGGCAGTGAGCGCGTAGATGAGAGTCTGATGAGTGTGAAGTTTCTCTTTGGAGATCGAATTGCCCACATGGTGTCCATGTATGCTCTACAGTCCGGACGATCAGAAGACGAGAAGGATGCGTTTTGGAGCAAGGCTACTTTGTTTGTAGCGGCGATCCCTAGACGAGATTTGGTGTTTGTGGGTGGTGATCTCAATGGACATGTTGGCGCGGTATCGGACGGCTATGGTGCAGTGCATGGAGGCTATGGGTATGGCAGGAGGAATGCTGAGGGAGTGAGGATCCTGGAGTTTGCAGATTCCCTCGGTTTGGTTCTTTGCAATACTCGGTTCACGAAGGAGCCCCGTAAACTTGTAACTTATTCGTCCGGAGATAACAAGTCTATGATTGACTTTCTGTTGACGTCAGGAATCTGGAAATCTCTTCACCGATGTGAAAACTATCCTGGGCGAGGAGTGCGTATCCCAACATAGACTCGTGGTGGGTGATGTTCTCGTCGAAGCAAAGAAGCAGGGAAAGAAGAAGTACATCCCGAAGTTGAGGGTTTGGAAACTGAAGGACCCGAGCTTTTCGGAACGTTTCGCCGAGGAAGTCAGACGTAAAGCCAGGGACGTGGATTCAAGAGATGATGTAGATGAGAAATGGGAAGAAATGAGAAACGCTTGGTTGGAGGCAGCAAATAATGTATGTGGCATGACGAAAGGACCACAGAGAAGGAAGGAGACCTGGTGGTGGAATAGTGAGGTATCCGATGCAGTAAAGAAGAAAAGAGTTGATTTAGGGTTTGGTGTCGTAACCCATCTGATGAGAACAAGGCATGCAGTATATCTGAGAGCCAAGCGGGAGTCGCGCTTCATCGTGTGGAAAGCGAAGGTCGAAAGACAGGATCTAGCTAGACAATAAATTTATTCCAAAAATAAGAAGTCACGACGTTTCGGATAATGCTACAGCCATTATCAAGTGGAAAGAACCAGTCTGCAAAAGAACACCAACTATAGAACATGAACGCTATTTACAAGTCTGTTTGCGGTAAGAACATCATGTTGATAAAAACCATCATTAAGATTCAATACATTAGGTTGATTGGACTTAATAAAAGCAGATTCTAAAACTCTTCTGCCTGTTGGGTTACTACAATAAGACAACACTTTACAATTAATAATAAGATTGATGTCTTTATACATCGTGTTGATCGGTTTTTAAGATTTTCTGTTTACAGAAAATCATCTTATTCGAATTCTTACTTACATTTTTTTTCATTTCATCCTCGTTTTATTAAGACTAATGTTGTCCAAGGTCTATTTTTACGCGCTATGCGTTTATGTAGCCCTGAATTCTTGGATGACGAAATTTCTTTCATATCTCAATCTCTTTCTAAACTTGCTTATCCGTCCACTGTTTCATGCAAATCTCTTACCAAAGCTAAATCCACTTTCTTTTCTTCCAGACCTGTCGATCGTAATGATTCTTTTAAGTTTTTATCTGTTCCTTTTGTTTCTTCTCTTCATACTTCGAAAAATCATCGTTTCACTCATTCATTTAATCACAAACTTGTTTTTAGGATTCCTAACACGATTCGTTCCTCTTTAAATAACAAATGTAAAAAAACTGAGTGCGGCATCTATAGCATCCCTTGTAAAAATTGTAATAAATTTTATATAGGAGAGACTGGCAGATCTTTTACCACACGTTTTAAAGAACATAGAAAAACAGTTGTAAATTTTGACATGAATAACGTCCTTGCCCACCATTCGCACAATACCGGACATTTGATTGATTTTGATAATTGTAAAGTGTTGTCTTATTGTAGTAACCCAGCAGTCAGAAGAGTTTTAGAATCTGCTTTTATTAAGTCCAATCAACCTAATGTATTGAATCTTAATGATGGTTTTTATCAACATGATGTTCTTACCGCAAACAGACTTGTAAATAGCGTTCATGTTCTATAGTTGGTGTTCTTTTGCAGACTGGTTCTTTCCACTTGATAATGGCTGTAGCATCATCCGTAACGTCGCAACTTCTTATTTTTGGAATAAATTTATTGACAAGTGTGGTAATTTTCGTCTTTACATGAGATATATATTTACAAATTTACCGAGTGATCATGATGTACATGCACATGATAAACAAATTTCATGGGACCCACATTTTTACAAATTTTAAGAGTCAGCGAAACTGATCCCCTCAGAAATATCAAAAGAATCAACTATGCCTTGTTACCACCTTGCTCAAGGACACTTCGAAACAAAATCAAGCGCGCACATTGTTAGTAAAATCTGGAGTCGTGCAACGGATCGCAAACCGAACGATGATTTGAACCCATCAAACTACGGATGAAAAATTGAAGATGAGAGATACTGGGTTCCGGATTGGTTTGAAGGGGAAAATTTACCTTCATACCTCAGTAAAGATGTTCGTGAGGAAAGCACTGACCTGAACCAGACGGTTGACGAGAAGTTTGAGGAAGAATGGACCGACGAAAGTGATAGTGATAGCGACAGTGAGAACGACGATTGATGTTGTACTTTTGTCCGTAGCTTTTTCTTCAGAAAAATATTTTTTTCTCAATAACTATTTTCTTGTCACAGTAAGACACCATATGTAGCCTTCATTACCATCTATCTATTAAAAATTAGCAGAAATATTGAAGATCGCAATCAACCATTATATTTTGAATAAAGAAAATTTTTTAGATAATTAGAAAATTTAAGTTGGCATTTTATGAATGAAATATACAAATTATACAAGGGTCTATTTTAGGGGTCATTTATTAAAGTGTCTGTTTGAGGACACGCACCCACTAAAATGTCTGTCATAGGTATTTTTGAATTCTTTATTATTTTTTGGCATTTATTTATTGCATTATTTTTGAGCATTGGCCCTTTGGGGGGCCTTTTAAAGTGTCTGTTTGAGGACACGCACCCGCCCAAATGTCTGTCATAGGTATTTTTTAATACTCAGTACTTCTGTCCTCAAAATGTCTTGGTTTGAGCCGGGACATCCAATGTTGGAGTATTGGCCCTTTTGGGGGTCTTTCAGGGGGCCTGACACGTAGGTGCCCCCACTAGAACTCGGCAGACGTCCAGATTCAAGTATTACTAACCATATACGAACGTCCTATGGACATGATCCTTTGGACATCTTTCGTTGGAGTTCATCCGTCTGGGCTGCGGGACTATTATACATCATATACCATATACAAAATACGTGAGATCTATAGGGCCTATATTTACAAATTTGAAGTGATGATCACGACATGATAAGAGTTCACTGGATGGGAGTCCTCACAATGGAGCAAAAGAACGTAAATGCTTAACATCTAATATAGAAAAGAATGTAACAAAATCATCGATACAAAATTTACACTTTAATGATCATGGTCACAATATATGCAAGTTCACTCGGATCAATGAGATTGAGACTCCTACTGATCTTCATTATGATGAGAATCATCTTCTATATGGAATGTAGGAATGTATCTAAATAAAATTTACCATCAGGTATAAAATGCACTTGTCAAATAATTTTATACGAAATCACATATTAGCAGTCACAGTATGAGCAAAATTCACTTAGATCAACTGATTTGAGTATTTTCTTGAACATCATGAAGGTTGGAGCTTTCACTATTGAATCGTTCCATGAATTCCATATTTTGATGACGCGAAATAAAAACAATCCACTGAGATAGTTCGAATTAACTTTTAAGACTGGCACAAATTGACAGCTGTTACGTGATTGACCTCGAGTAATTCGAGATGAAAGGTAGGTGGCAAAGAAAGAGTTGAGCGACAAGTCGAAATGATTATAGTACAGTTTATACAAGAAGTACAAGTCCAACAAAATGCGCCTATATTACATGTACATGTACGTCGTTGTTTGATAGAATTAACTATATTTTTCCGAAAAATTCATGGAATAAAGGAATGAGGATTGATAAAGGAGTCGAGAGTTTTGAAATTGATATTTTAGATAAATTTTTATCATACGCTCGTATGATTACTCGGGAACGTTGATATCTATTGAAGATGTTTAACTTCAACAGGACCCAATGCCAAAATCATATTTGTTAGAGATACTGCATAATGGAAACTTTCAGGAATTTCGGGTCCATATTTTCAGGAATTCGGGAAAAATTCCCGAATTCGGGAGTAACTTAAAATTTTCGGGAAATTCCCGAATTCGGGAATGAATCGGAGCACTGCTTATGACAAAGGGAAAGGTGTATGCTGTGTGTGTGAGGCAATGCATGACCTACGGGTGTGAGACGTGGGCAATGCGGTCAGACCACGAGCAGTTGTTGGAGAGAGCAGAGATGAGGATGGTGAGATGGATGTGCAGGGTGAAGCTGATAGACAGGAGATCAAATGATGAACTACGAAAAGCAATGGGGATTGAGAACATCTTGGCAGTCATCAGCAGTCAGAGGCTGCGCTGGTTTGGCCATGTGAGGAGGAGGGAAGAGAGCAGTTGGCTGAGAAGGGTGGACGAGATGGAGGTGGAAAGAAAGAGACCATCAGGCAGGCCGAAGAAAACGTGGAGACACACAGTCCGAGGGCGAGAAGACATGCGGAAATTTCGTTTGAAGGAGGAAGACGCTTTAGATCGTGAGTTGTGGAGAAGAGCCATCAGAAGAAACCCCGTCCAACCCAGCGAGTCTGGAAAACGGACGTAAAAGGATTGATTGATTGATTGTTGCAAAAAACTGACTTTGATAGGTGTATTGATTATTTTGTAACACTTTACCGTCAATCAACATGTAAGAAAAGTGATAAAAAATAACTTTTGTTTTTCAGAATCTTTGTAATAATTATGTATGGAATCTGCTAACTCGCTAGAATCGTAATATACGAGCGATGCTGGCAAAAGAGTTTTCAGAACTGCTCGTATTCCTCAAAATAGATTTGTATAAGATTTTCAAAACTGTCTTCGCATGTCATCATGCATATAGCCTAATGCAGGGTCATTCCCACGTAGGCAAAACAAAAATTAGTCAGTAGTATTTTAGCAAAGTCCGACTCAAGCTTCATGGAGATGAATTTATGATGAGACTTATGGCCTAGAATTTCAAGATAACACAAGCTAGACTAGCTGCAAACTTCTGATCACAGAAATTGAGAAAATCAAAGGCAATATTCACAATCTTGCGATTTTCGATCGTGTACTAGAGTCAAAAAATTCGAAATAGTGAGAAAACTGAGTCGCACCAGACCCTCGTTGAAACTTAACAGATATCATCGGCATGCTATTCCTAAAATTGGTCATAAATTGATACAAATTTACTGTTGAAATTGATCACAAACTTATTTCGTGTTCATGCAAATAATTATGGAAATGAAATACCGAAAATTTCATTTCGGGAGCCCGGGCTCACTTTTATTGAGGGATTACAACCCTACATTTTCAACAATTTTCGTCAATGGCTTCTTAGTACTGAACTTTCCTTCTAATTCTGACTGCTTTTGTGATTGTCCATACGAATATATATAAATACAATCCCATGATGCATTATGTATTTCATTATGGATTATGTGTTTTCAACATGAGACCAAGATATTGTAATTTAAATCAAGTGGGGCTATATACATGTAGATGCCAATTATACGCCTTTCTTTTACTTTAATGAAAAATTATTACAAACTTCAATCACTTCATCGCTTTCATGCGATTACGATCATATGAACATTGATCTCCTAGAATATATCGCTATGAATTTCAATGGGGAGTCACTCTGGGATTGCAATAGTTGAAGTATTGTGTTGTGATATAAGCTTGAACTCATTTCAAAAGGCACTTTTATAGTCGTTGAAAGGACGAAGAAATATGACCACTGTATGTCAAAGCATCAAATCTCACAACGGTTTTTCAATCCATCTCACTAATGAACTAGTCATGTTTATCTATTGCCGCAAGATAGAAGAAGTATATTTTTGAAATCGCACACGATCATGATTACGTTTAGTCGATGTTAGGCCAGCACATTTTCTTGCTTGATATTGGGATAGACATGACACATGAAATTCTCATATGTTGCTCATAAAACATACACGAATAATGACCCCATATACACGAATATTAGGGACCTGCGAATCGACAATTTTCATGTCGAATCGAATCTCGAACTGAATCGGGTTGTGATTCGCGAATCGAATCGAATCACAGAAACACATATAGGCCCACTTAAGCTAATTTTACGCAGCTATATTAACGGCTAGCCAGCTATACCGTTTACCTAGTATGAAAGTAGGCATATCAAACAGGACCTAATAATGATGTAATTTACATGGCTATTGAAAGATACACCTTGGCACTCATAAAGAAATAAGCAGCCAAATTAAGTGTCTCTTGAAATTGCCCACTACACCTTATAACTCAACCTAAATTGAATGACATAATGGCTCTAGATTATGAGCTAGATAGTGGGTGTTGATTTGACATGCGACTTCCAGTTGTCCTTGTTTTGCCAAAGTAAGTTGTTTGATAATAGAGACTAGGTTTATAACCGCGGGTTTGTAGTAACAATATTACGATTAAAATTTCAAGCTGGACTGATAGTGCAGCATTCATCAGTCGCTCAAATACTCAAATCCCGAGCACGAGAAAGCAGAAATTTTTATGAATCAGCAAATTCCAAAATTTTAATCGTAATTTCCAGAGAGCAATAATAGAATTTTCACAACAAGTGAATGACGCCTAACTTTCCATGTCATCGTTGTACGTAGTGACTATCTAAATTATTCAGGCCTATGCATGTCATTCAGGTCGAGATCATAAAAGTATAGGATTACTGAAGACCTTTCGCACTATATTGCATGACTGAATAGCTTGGACTTGCCAGTTTGGAATTGGAAAATCAATAAAGTAGGGAAATACAGTAGCTGTATGGAATAATCTAATTTAAAGACTGTAAGTCGACAATAAGGCATACTTTGCACTTTTGTGCCGGAGGGTCGATTAATTTCATCTTTCAGATATAAATGACTCATGATAAGAGAAACATTTCGTCTCTATAAACTATACACCAAATCTCAACAGGAAAGACAATCTAGTCAACGTAGCAAATTGGTCCATCAATAAAAATGGAATAATTTCAGTTTTCATCATTTAATTGTTTAATTAAATTTGCAACGCTGACTAGATTTTTTTCGGTTGAGATTTAGTCTGTGGTCAAGATGAAATGCTCCTCTTACCCTGAAGCACCAATTATGTCAATCGAGTGTCTACTTCAAAAGCTATAGCATTTAAGTGCAAAACGCCTACATAATATGTGGGAAGAATATGTACTGTTCATAATATGCCCATATATTATGAAAGAAATCGGAGTCCAAAAATGAGGGGCATCATCAAAGAAGTATGAGCATTGTCAAAAGATGTATCAGACGTAAGGACCAACTTTTAGTGAAGGGTCTCAGGAGATGCAGCACATGCATAATTCCCCGTACGAAAATAATTTTGCAATTCATTAATGTTTCATCTAATGAACATGTAATGTTTCATTAATGACTAATGAAATTTCAGCATTTCATGATAAAGCATTAATGAAAATACTAATGGTTCATCTAATGAAACATTAATGTAAAGTTCATTAATGAAAATTGCCATGATTTCATGTAATGTTTCATTAATGAAACATTAATGTAAAGTTCACTAATGAAAATTGCCATGATTTCATGTAATGTTTCATTAATGAAACATTAATGTAAAGTTCATTAATGAAAACTGCAATGGTTTCATGTAATGTTTCATTAATGAAACATTAATGCAAAGTTCATTAATGAAACATTAATGCAAAGTTCATTAATGAAAACTGCCATAATTTCATGTAATGTTTCATTAATGAAACATTAATGTAAAGTTCATTAATGAAAACTGCCATAATTTCATGTAATGTTTTATTAATGAAACATTAATGTAAAGTTCAGTAATGAAAACTGCAATGGTTTCATGTAATGTTTCATTAATGAAACATTAATGTAAAGTTCACTAATGAAAACTGCAATGGTTTCATGTAATGTTTCAGTAATGAAACATTAATGTAAAGTTCAGTAATAAAAACTGCAATGGTTTCATGTAATGTTTCATTAATGAAACATTAATGTACCATTCTATATTTAGAATCCTTGCCTTGGATTATTCATGCTTCCCTATTGTATGTTGCCGCAGTGACGTCATATCACGACAACGCGTGAGCCGTCAGTTTCTTCCTATGCGCATTTATCGACTTTTCTCGAAGTTGTTTAATGCTATCGTCTCTATTTGGCAATCGACATGCAACTGGGAAACACGGACCATTTCATCAATGCGCTGGACGTAATTCAGAATTTCATAGTGATCTTTTCGCCTCGTCGTTGTCGTCTCATCGCTATATCATGCACAGTCGCGTCTAATCCCGTCATTGTCGAAAAACAGCAGAGAAAAGTCTAGAAAATTTGAAGTTGCTACAAAAAAGACTTACAATTTTTTCAAACAATGTGACCCAAGATCCAGAATGTAACAAGAAATCTGACAAACCGCATACAGAGTTAAAAGAAGACGAACTGAAGCGAAACATCAAGGAATTGCGAAAGGAAAACGGTAAGCAGTTATAATGCTTTTACTATTATAGTGCAGTAGCGTAGCTGCAGTTTTGTATTCATAATTAGATTAATTAACAACATTAATTCACAAGCAGTTTATTTTATGCGCATACAATTCAAATTAGCGATTTCAGATCGTTCACACGAACATGAACCTTGACCTTGAATATTTAGTGCACAGCAACATCACGAATATGTAATTAGATTGCAATTGATGAATGAATTTGATGCAGGCACTTGCGGATTAGACAGTGACCGAGTAATATCAAATGTGATCAAAAGTTTATTGCATCTAAATTGGGCACATATATCAATTGATATTAATTATGGCAACATGCAATTAATTGATAGCGATTACTCGTCTTCAGAAATCAATTAATTCTATAGCAACTGATAAAAGCTTTCAAGTAGATGTAGAAATTATGCACTTCGTCAATGCACATTTATACATTAAATATTTGATTAGTGTATCAATTTAATGCTTAAGATATATATATATACTTACTTAATACGTAATGCGAAGTACTTTTTGCTTTACAACATGACATATGAAGCCACTCATACCTTAGATCTAATCGAACACTGAGTACCTTAAAAACACTTGTCTGAATTTACAATTGGATTTACAAAATTCAAACGCTCGTCTGATTTTCGAATCCGCGGTCGAGAGCACATTACTCCTGACCTTATGCAGATGAACTGGCTTCCCATAAATGAACGCTCAACACTCAAGATCGGATGCTTGTGCTATAAAGGACATTACTTGAATTCGCCTGTATACATTAATCAATAATCCTTCCCGTTCTCTTCGATCATCTCAAGACCGTTGCTTATTGAAGGTACCTCTCGTCAAAACAATATCCAGGGGAGGTCATGCTTTTTCTTTATATGGACCTTCATTATGGTACTACATCCCCGTGATTCTAGTTTAATTCGAGCAGTTTGTTAACTTTCAAGCGTCGCCTGAAGAGCTGTTTGCTTATTAACACTTTTTCTTCCATTTTATGATAACTTTATGTAATTTGTGACTTCATTGTTCGTTTTAATGCTGTGAGCCTTTTTGGGTACAGCGCTGTATAAATCTATCCGGATAGATAAATAAATTTAAAAAAAGTCAAATCACAATGAACTAACATACCATGAATTCATGCATTGAATGCTGCCTGTATTTTGGTAAGGTGATGATAGTGAATTCTCTGTCAGATACCATTGCTCTAGAAGCCTTTAAGTAATCAGTTAGTGATGATTCTCATAACATATCAAATGTAAGTAACAGTATGGTATGTTCAAGTAATGCTTATAGATATCAAATTATGATTCTACTAGCTCAATACCAAAGCAGTTTAACGTGTTTTCTTCTGTTTTTCTGTATCTGGCTTAATGGGAATAGACTTTTACATCAATTGAAAATTACTTTTAAATTGTAAACCTGTTGACAAATAGCAACGTGCATTGAAAACATGCATGCATGTAGACCTACTGCAGTTCACATGCAGACCTACACACCGCATAGTGCACTTAGCTAATAGCTGAAGTCATTGGCACACAGAAATGTGACAAAATATCATAAATAGAAAACACTATTGCAAATAATACTAACATTTAATATAATCACTAGAAAAAAAAATTGTAGTTTCCGGTCGGCCTAAAATCAAAAGTAATTGAACAAAAATATGCAAATTGGGATACCGAGAATTAATGGCCCAATTTTTTTACCTCTACAATAAACTGAAATAAATTCTTAAAGCGGGTATGTGACTACAATTGTGCGTTCTAATGTAGGAACATGCACATACATGTAACAGTTGTAGGTTTTCATCCTATCTGATATCGAATATCAAATGGATTTTTGGAGAAAATTCAAATTGCAATTTTAATTCAAAAGCACTTCGTCAAAGCATTGAAACGCATTATCGTCATACTAGTGATTTACCAAAAATGTGTATTAAAAAGGGTTCCGTCTTCTTTTCAGCAACATCAAAGTCGACATTAAGAGACTTGGAAGAACCGGCAACCGAGGAATTGTGAGAACATTGGACGTATGCTGTCTGTATTTGTCGTGGGCAACTCTTTTAGAGACAAGTAGATAGTGTTAGGTAGATAAATAGATACATGTACTTTGGAATAAAGGTGTCATACAAACTTGATGATGGTATTCTTTTTGCTAATAATGACACATTATATAATGTAGGATCATTATAGAAATAATTATGGTGCATTATCGTAGACCACAAATGAAAGTACCGGGGAGCATTAATGAAACATTAATAAGAACATTTATGAAATAGCAATAGGAAAGACGTTGAAGCAGTACTAGGAACACTAATGAAACAGTACTGTGAGTATTAATGAAACAGTACTGGGAACATTAATGAATCAGTACTGTGAACATTACTGAAACAGTACTGGGAACATTAATGAAACAGTACTGTGAGCATTAATGAAACAGTACTGGGAACATTAATGAAACAGTACTGGGAACATTAATGAAACAGTACTGGAGACATTAATGAAACAGTACTGGGAACATTAATGAACCATGCGTATGCTCCATGTAATGTAAATACTAATGACATACTAATGGAAATACTAATGAAACATTACATGAAACATTAATGAAAATACTAATGAAATGGCTAAATTTCCGTAGACAAAACATTAATGTTTCATTAGTGGTTTCATTATACTGTTTCATGTAATGTTTCATTATATTTTTCATTAATGTTTTCCAAAAAATTTTCGTACGGGTAATTGCTATAATAACCCACGTGAAGTGGGCCGAAGAGTTACTGACGAAAGATAGACTGAAAATTTCGTCATATTGCCATTAGTAAGATATTACTGTAGCTAACCAGCCTGCTGATGGGCCATTTCCAATTCTGCTTCAAATCAATAGCTGCACATCGGACCCGGATTCGGTCTGATATATATTCTAGTCCGAAGCCCTGATATGAGCAACATGCAGCACGTACTATGGCTGATTCAGCTAACTCTTGTTTAGCAGCCGACGTTTTCAACCACTTTCAGTGAGAATCCAAAATATCAGGCACATTACAATGTCACTTGCAGTAACAACAAGCGGAAGAGGTTACAAATCAAAAGAAAACATTTGAAAAATTGTAGATATGCACATGACCACTCGGTCTGTATGTGCAGGGAACATAGAATTTAAATTCATCACAAATATCAAATAATAATGGAGGACGTTCGTGCGAATGACGTCCTGTTCACACAGTAGCGCTGAGCGCCCTAATTATTATTAATACGATACATAGAAAAACACGCAGTATTACAAGCTCTCGAACAATTTCCAGCCATGGCTGCTTTGCGAAGCTGCTACACAATGAAAATTTTGTCTCGAGTTCAACGCTATGATTCTTACATAACAATCCCGAGAAGATTCATGGACTATCGCCAGAATAATTGCTAAGGAAGGAATTTTGACGTAGAACATATTCCTTGTTATCACTGAAAGACTGCAGCAAAAAGAAAATGACATTTTTTTATTATGTTGACTATCATTAACACTATATTACACAATTTTGTCTTCTTTTGGGAAAAGTTAATTTGATGATGACATTCTAACATTCACACATATTTCAATTTTGCTAAACACAGGCCATTTCATTGTTGGCCCATGTTGTTGGCCACAGATAAAACTACCTACAATGCAAAATTTAAATAATCAACCTTGACATTGACTTCGATAAGTTTTCAGACGAGTTAACTATTTCCAATTTTTGCAACAATTAGAGCATTTATAAATCTACTTCATGTCGTGTTCTTCAGGCGAGATAAAGCGCTTTTGTTTCAAAGCGGCTAAACGGAGCACTGATATTATCAGTTCCAATTAAGGGTCGACCGGGTACTCGGGCACGACCATTGTCCGACTTTCCAGGTACGGGCAAGGTTACGGAGCACGCAAGGACACGGGCACGGGATTCGAGACTAATTTTGTCGTGCTTGGTTGCCGTGCTTGACAAGCGCTATATGCATTTATCATTCAATACATAGTAGATTGTAGCAATTCACCTGCTAAGATAATGTTCACTTATTCCTCAGTTCCTTTTCAATAGAAAATTGGTTGTAAGACTACTGTCCAGTGTCTATGCCACAGAGTAGTTGTTAGAATGTCAGTTCAATTAAATCACCACTTAGAGGGTACCTTATTTAAACATCGATCTCTGATTAAGATAACTACGTGATCTTAATCAGGGAAGCCCCGACGCAAATTGATCATGGTTGGCAGCTTCATTGGGTCAATTTAAATTTAAGAAATTTGTATTAGAGGCTAGAATATGGAGCGCAGCCAAAATTCCGGTGATCACCAGAATAATCACATGACTGATTAGAGCATTAGTCAAAAACTGATAACGAGCAGCCAAGCACAGGGTTTTATGGTGATGAACTATTATTCGTTTACATGGTTAACAGGAAGTCGATACGGATCGGGTCAAGTGTTAAAACAAGTGCCCGGGCATGGTATGGGCACGGGCCGTGCCCAGTATTTTCACGGGTACCGCGACAAAATCAAGCACGGTCCATCCCTACTTCCAATAACGTATACACATTATTTAAATTGGTCGGTCTATCCTTTCTTAAAATACTTCTACCGATCTTTTCGTTTTCATCCCGATTCCCTTCTTAAGATGGTGATTAATCAGTCATCACTCATCATTTTTTGAGGTTAGCATGAGATTAAAAATGTATAGATCAATCACGCACTGGAACACCGACGACAGTTTGTCGTGAATCCAAAATAAGACTGTTTGCTGTCTGAAGTCTGTTCGTTCGATGGAGCGAATAGTCGTGACACCTTACAAATAATTCAAGGAGCTTGATCAGCAGAAGTGTCAATTGCAGAGCGCAAAAATTCTTGCAATTTACAGCAATCAGCTGATAATCAGCAATCAATTATCAGCTTCAGCTGTCATGCGCTGAGCAACATGCACTGAAACATGACACATCGAACCTGAGTTCACTGAACTGTCTAATTCAGTGGTTCACAACCTTTCAATGTCTCAGTACCACTTGAGATCTTACACGTTCGTAGCGCACCACCTAGTCTTAAAGAAATTCTGAAGTCTCACGTTTTTTGTAATGAGATTTCCAGCATGATATTGCTACTCTTTGCATTTAAAAAGGGATGTTTGCATTGACAATCTATGCATTGAATGCATTGAGATACCATTGCAGTTCCTCGCACTAGAGCAGGAACTCAATATCATGCAGTAAATATAATACTGCATAGATTATCGAGGTTCCACCCGTAATTCAACTCACTGGCTATGCTACTTAAAGCACCCGACGCTTCGCGTCTCGTGTTTCAAGTAACATAGACAGTTCGTTCAATTATGGTGGATGCAATGTAAGCTATGCGGTAATAAACATTTCCTAAACGGGTTGGTGCAGACTATACATGACTGTACAATGACTGGATGCGTGTGCACTTTCAACCGATGTAGTGGATAATTTGACAAACTCACGTAATTTGAAAATCTATGTTTCGAGAAATCGATCTCCGAAGATCGCGTTGATATCTGCATTCAAATACAGGTTTTGCATCGTTTTTAATAAACGTAGCCTATATTATTTGTGAATATTTTTGCCTTGTCAAGGTACGATGTAAATTTCTATGCCACAAGCATTTTCAAAATACGTGATTCTGGCTTGCTGAGCTTCAAGCATAATCCAAAATGCATGGTTTTGTTCTGTCGACTTCGACCTGTCGGTCGCTCAATAGATGTCATATGCAACGCCTGTCGAATTGATATCTAAACAACCTAATACAAAGTTCGATGTGACAAGATGAAATCTATGCACAAGACAAATCTTCGTCTTTGGAGACTATGAAAAGTGATAAATTGCATCGAATTTTGTCGTCGATCTAATTTTCTGAAGCTGGCCAAAACTTTTCCTAATAGATTTGGTCTGTGACATGAATAGATTAAATTATCATCATGATGTATATAGCATACTTCGGACAGGTAATCGCGTACCATCTTATGAACCCTCGCGCACCACAGGTTGGGAACCTCTGGTCTAATTCGCTTGATCGCTTCTGCCCTCGAAGATATAGAAACGGAGCCTCCATTCTTTAACCGCTTACGACGTGAATGTTCTTCGCCTAATATTTTAGTGCCCCAATCCACCACAAATTCATCATATCAAAATGTACTGAACAGAGAATGGCATTGCATGCACTGGTATTTTTTGTTAGAGTCCTTTCTTTTCTTTAGATTTTTTAGTTATCCAGGCTCCACGCACGTTCGGATGTGATGGAAAGCAGCGGTAATTCGATTCCCAGTGTCTCACCATTTCCACTATTTTTGACATTCAAATACGCTGGCTGCATTGTGGCACTTCTCTGTGACACAAACCAGCGCGACGCACTTCCATGTTCCAACAATCAAAAGTTGAGATGTCAGTCAAGTCACACAATCCCAGCTGATTCATTTAACATCAAAGTGGAAAGAAACTCTCATCGGTTACATATCGCTCTGGTGAGATCTCTGTCTAAATGACGCGGTGTCTTTACTGCATTCTCATTGGTTGTTCTATTAGCAGGACGCTTCGAATGTCAACGTCTCTACGGTAAGGCTGTCCACCGACTATCACACTGACCACTCCACTTAATTTAGAGACTGACTAGTCGCATTTCTTGACACATGATGACTTCTTTCTTTGTCATTCTTTTTTGGGATTATCAGGTGGCGTCATAAATTTGACCACTGCTGTGAATTATTCGACATTGCTTGATCTAACCGAGCATTCAACATTGTATCACTTCAACGACGAATATGGGACTGAGAATTCGTTCAGTTTGTTTAGCCGATCTATGATCCTCCAAAGAGTGTTGAAAGACACCAAAAGAAAATGTCAATATTGATCATGCTAATAATCGACGGACTCATTGATGCAACTGATAGAAACAAGTAAACAAAAAAATGCTCTTCAGCATCTTCAACAGCTTATTTGCTGTGGCTTCCTATTTACATGAAAAATAGAAAAATTTATTTCTATAAAACGTTGCCCTGTAGGTGTATGCATTGTGTTATGAAATCGCTTAACTATTGCTTGCATAACATATGCTATATGATGGCTACATAAGTGCATTTTGCTGCACCAATATGTTCTAATTGGATTTATTAAAGTTTGATGCTCGATAATCAAATACGCTGTAAGCAGCTTTATCGAAGTTTTGCAGCTACTAGTCCTACCTCATTTCCGCGAATTACTGTGTCATGATTCATGACCTATAGGTTAAAGAAGTCTTCTTGATAGATTTCACAGAAACCATCGTATAAATGGCAACTGATAAAATGGCACGTCAGAAAACTTCAAACACAAAATCTAGAAGAGAAGGTCAACGTAAACTGTACAATACTTACGAGTATTCTTGAAGTATAACCGCTATTCAGGCTGATAGCCTTGCAAAGCGTATCCGCAAACGGCTCTGGCAAATCTTCGTATTTGGGCAAATCAACATCATGTTTTAACCGGAGGTAAGACTGAACAACCGTCATACGGTTTGTGGTCAGTGTTCCAGTTTTATCTGAGCAAATAGCGGTTGCGTTACCCATTGTTTCACAAGCATCCAGATGCCGCACTAAGTTATTATCGTGCATCATCTTCTTTACCGAGTAGGCGAGAGACAGGGTCACGGCTAAAGGCAACCCTTCAGGCACAGCAACCACGAGCACGGTGATGCCGACTATGACAAATCCCACTAGTCTTTGAAGATGAACGGCCGCTTTAAAAGTTTCCTGTTTGTCACCGAATGTTTCTTTACAAAATTTTATAATGAGAATGAGTACAGTGGCAATTGCAACAGCCGTTCCTGAAAAGAAGAAGGCAATATCCTAGTAAACATGATTTGGTAAAAAATCACATTTACATATTTCTCTATGTTGACGCTTGACATGAATGAAACGACGGAAGCATAAACGGTCAAAAGCACAACTTTGAAAAGAATTTGATTTGTTAACATTATGGAAATAAATAAATAATCATGACATTCATGGCTTCAAATAATCTGCACCTTTAAATTTGATTGTCACATGTTTACCGTGCTTCTTCAACAAGGCCATTCCAGGACTTTTCATGACATTTTTTGATAATACTCCAGGACAGTGGTCTTCAAAGTGGTACGCGTGTCATTTGGTGGTACGCCGAGCATTTCCAGATGGTACGCGTACCATCCAAAAAACGAGGCACCTGAGGAATCAACACATAGTTCGGACAACACATTCGGCATAATGTATCAGCTACAATATTGTGCAAGAAAAGCGAGAAAACGATAATGAATATTACATAAAGTTTATATGTACATGTATATGCTATATTTAAGCAAGACAGATAATTTCCTATTTTCTCACAAGTCAGATGAGATTGTCACATTACTTCTAGCACGGTACATTTAGACAAATTCTAACAACGGTACATCTAGGTGAATAGTAAGTGACCACTCTGCTTAGTAGCACAGAGTTTGTTGAGCCGCGGTTGAATCGCGCTAAGGCTCCGCAAGAAGTCTGTTTCTCCTTTTTGTCTTCACATCAGCATAGTGTGAGAAGTCTGTCTCGCAGAGGTAGCTGAAGACGAAGGAGATGAGTTTTTGCAGAGCCAAATGAGAGAGAGATCGCTATACAAAGCTGTAGCAAGAATTCAAAAATCTGATAGAGAATTTTGCTCGAAATATGTCTTTAAGGTGCCGTCGCATGTCAAATCGATTAGTTGTTTTTGTAAGATTGGTGATAGAGTAGGGCAGGCATTGTGAATGAACGGGTCACGAACTTATGAGAAAGTTGGGGTCTCCTCCAAACTATCATATCAGTGCTATTATTATCATTGTCATTATTTATTTTTTTTTAGTCACGACCTCACACAATGATGGTCGGTGTATACATCTCAGGATCTCGGAGTCCTACCAGGACTCAGGGAGATCAAGAGTACGCCTAAGAATGTAGACACTGCCAAGTAGAGCAGCCTTCAGTAACTGAGGTACCCGATGTCGACCGGGGATTTCTTCCAGGTATGTGGCTAACTTGTCTGTGTGGGCTCCTAAGGCTCCAACAACTACTGGCACCACTTTGACATGAATCTTACACAGTTTTTGTAGTTCAATTTTCAAGTCTTGATACTTAGTGATCTTCTCTTGTTCTTTGCTTCTTATGTTCCTGTCCTCTGGTACCGCTATGTCAATTATGAATCCCATCTTTTTCTCCTTATTGACAACTACGACATCTGGCCTCCTTGCTGTGATTCTCTTGTCTGTTCTTATTTCGAAGTCCCATAATATCTTCACTGAATCCGTTTCAATAACTGGTTGTGGGACGTGTTTCCATGGTTCTGTCGGTACGTTGATGTTATACTGCAGGCAGATATCCCTATGAATTTGTTTGGCAACCTCATTGTGACGGCTCGGATATTCGCTTGGTGCCAATTTAGAGCATCCTGTAAGTATGTGAGATACTGTCTCATCTGCTGACATGCACATTCTGCATCTAGCATCATTGCTTATTTTTAGTATGTAAGTGGAATGTGCTTTCGTCTTTATCGCTTGGTCCTGTGCTGCTGTTAGTAACGCCTCAGTTGTCATCTTCAGATTGACAGATTTCAGCCAACCGTAGCAAGCTTTCCTTGACGTTACTTCTTCCATTTGTCTTCGTATTGACCATGCATTACTTTATCCTTCCATCTTTGGTACCGATCTTCTATCACCTTCCTCTTCCATTCTTCGGAGGTTTCTTGCCGTTGCCCGTACAGATCGCCTGATTTAGCCACCGCCAGCAGTGGGTCGTCTTCTTTATCATTGATGTATTCTGCTAGGCTCCGGTCTTCTTGTTCTATAACCTCCCTTAAGTCTTTCAGTCCCCTACCTCCCCAATCCCGCGGTAGGTAGAGGCGGTCAATGTCAGCCTTTGGATGTAATCCTTTATACATTGTTAGTATTTTGCGGGTCTTTCGGTTTAATTCATTGAGCTCTTGCACTGTCCATTTCAGCACACCACCAGTGTACCTAATCACAGGGACAGCATATACATTTATGGTCACAATTATATTCTTCGCATACAATTTTGATTTCAGTATTTTCTTCAATCTCTTCTTGTACTCCTTGACTGCCCTTGTCTTTGTTACTTTATCAAAGTTCGTATGATGTTGAAGGATTCCGAGATATTCATATCCTTCTTCGGTAACATCCTTTATATGAACTTCTTCGGCTTGATATCCTTCTGTTTGTATGACTTCTCCTCGATGGATGATTAGTCGCACACATTTTTCGATTCCGAATCTCATATTGATGTCATCGCTGCATGTTTTCACGGTGTTGATTAGGCAGTTGATGTCGCTTTCTGTTTTCCCGTACAGTTTCAAATTGTCCATATATAGTAGATGGTTGATCTTTTGTCCCTTTGCTAGTTTATATGATCTATCTATGTCGTGCAGGACCTCACTGAGAGGGTTCATTGCAAGGCAGAACATGAGTGGTGACAGCGAGTTCCCTTGGACGATCCCTCTTTTGATCTTTATGTGTCCAATATCTTCATTTCCATGTGTCAAATTTGTCTCCCACTTTTTCATTGATGCTGTAATTACTTTTTTGTATGACTTTGTTAACTTTGTACATGTCAAGGCATTTGATAATTCAAGAATGCGGAATGGAATCGAAAGCCTTGCGATAATCGATCCATGCCATTGACAAGTTCTTCTTTCGCTTTCTGTTTTCATTGGTGATCGTTCTGTCTATGGCAAGTTGTTCTTTAGTACCTCTACATCTTGGAAGGCACCCTGATTATTACTATTATTAGTACACTAAATTCCTGAAAAATCATGTAATTTGCAATCTCATGTGACATGTGAGAAAATAAAAAATATCTGCCTTGCTTAAATATAGCATGTACTGCTAAAATTTGCATTTATTAGTCTATACCCATTGTCATTCTTCCGAATAAAACTGCTGCGCTTTGGGAAGCTTATGTTTGAAAGTGGTACGCCGCCAAGCAAAAAAGTGTGAGTACCACTGCTCTTGGACATAAAAATACCGGCAACATAATTCTAGGAGGCAAATGTCTGATTCACTATGATATGATTATTTCACAAATCACAGATTTGGATTAGTTTTCAGATCATTTCGGCATATGCCACGGTTAGAGACCACCATCTATGCAGCTCCTCTCGATGTACAACGAAACTTCACTACTATTTGCCTCTACATTTTCCCTCTCAATCATGAACATTAACCCTTAAACAGGTTAGAAAGATACACGCAACTTAGTTATCGCACCATGTACATAAAAGCTCATAAGCTCATATTTACATGTAAGCTCGGTCTACATATAAGAGAACACATTTCGATTTTAATAAGCATTTCGCATAAATAAAATGCAGTGTATGATCTCATTAAACAATTTCACACAGATGTATTGATATCAGCAGTCTACAGTGCTCATATTTCTTTGTTAACATTAACAGTATTCCATTATAGTGGTTTACTTTTTCAGTTCAGCATTATTCATTCATTATAATAGAAGAACCAATACTGCACAAATTGTATAAAAGGGTTTTGTGTTTGGAAAGAGCCAGGAGTATTTTAAGATGTTATTATTATTGTTCTGATTCTCATATACTGTATATATACAAAATTTTTCGACTGCTATCAGGCAATCATCTTCAGGTACAAAAGAATTTCTATTGGTGTTAGTAGGAGTTTAAATGTATGAGATTAGTTTGAAAATGACATTTACAATGAGATGTATAAAAGGGCTTGATGGTGAAAGAAACATTTGATTAGCTCTTACAGAGGTCCTAGAAGCAACAACGATGGAAGCCGCTCAGGTAAATTCGCGCATAAATTCAAAATTAAAATTTGCGATGTATTAATGAGTCACTGAATAGGAATGATGCACTGGACCCATTCGGAAACATCACATCTAGAAAGTAGACTATCTTCTTCTGTCTGACTCCGACTCGAAATCGCGTTTAGGGAGAAAAAGTAACATTCTTTGTAAATAAAGACCAGATTACGATTTCCAGGAGGATAAGCAAATATACCGTGTTTCCTCTAACAAACGCCGCAGCGTTTATTTACAGTCGCCTACCTTTAAGTGCGACGTCTATTAGTGGTTTTTATTAGAATGTGCGATTTCCATATATGAGATTCTTCCAAACTGAATATCAACAATAATTACATGTATATAAACTTTATGGAGGGTACCAATAAGAGCAGAATACTCATATAGCATGTTTCTTACTGCATTACTGATTTATTCATTGCCGACAAGGCGTGGTGGCTTCGATGCTGATTGAAAACAGCGAGGAACTAATTTCTTCAAATTGTCCGTGCTTGTGTTATGACCCGGTTACTGAGTCGATGCAATGTGGAGCATCACCACAGCAGAGTAATGTATTCAAGAAACGCCTGTCCGTGTCTCCTGCGCGGTCAAGAAAACCAATCAGTCAGACGATACATCAAACAATAGATAGTCAACAAACAATACGATGCAACATACAGAATAAATCACAACATAGTTGCGTTATCCTTCCCAAGGGTTCATGACATAACTCGGACCCCAACAGCACAGTATATCAACAACATGAACCTGTCTCCTGACTATGACAGCCATCATTAACAAAAAACAATTTATAGGCTAGGTCACTTTCTTTTAGAAAAGGTATCGTGCCATCCGTTTCAATAATAATCGTCCCCATACAAAGCATGATGCATACCGGTATATCGATAATATTAATTGCCTTACTTGTATGTCGTGATACATTCGGACATGGCATTACAGTTTACAATGAAAAATAATAACACATCTGCTCTATAAGAAAAGACAAAAAAAAACAATTACGGACTATACGGAAATATAAATCACTGAAGTTCGCGTTTACCATTGTGCAGATTTGGTAGGAAGCATGAACATGATGATGTTGTGAAGCACTCACGATAATACGTGTATACCAAAATACCACCACCATCTCCATCTCGGTCCTGTCTTAAGATATTATAGTTTGGAATTTGGAGAAAGCTATTATCTGTTGTATCGTCAAGCCATGTTTCCACAATGAAAACAAGGATAGGTTGTAGCTTTTTACGCAGAGATTGGCTATCGACTTTGTTACGAATTGATCTTGCGTTGGTAAATAGCACTGATGGTTGTTCCAACAACTTTTCTTCGATTTACGTTGTTCACGTTCAATTCGGATAAGGTTGGAGCAACATGCTTTCAAAGGTGGCTGCGGCAATATTCTTGCACATCTTCTTTTACTTACTCGGACAGTGATGGGCTTCGATTCAATGTGATGACGCCTGTACTGTGAGGATTTTAACAGATTTCAGATAAATAAGTTTCTTATTAGTTTACGTGACTTAATCCAAAGCATAGGTCTTTGCGCAGATTCAAAAGCTTTTCTCGTGAATAACATTACATTTGAACATAGATAGCAGATGTGTAGTTGATGGAAGCGTAGAACGGCTATATCATGGACAGAAGCACGAGCCGCAGCTGGATCCGACCTTCTTACTCGGAAGCAAGACATCGATGTCGATATAATAAAAGATGAAAAGTGAGGTTGAGTGTGACGCATTTATCATACCACTTCTTTTATCATAATATCGACTGCACAACCGTGCAATATCATTAAGCATTCCACTGACGTTTGATAAGTAGGTCCTATATCCTTGTTTTTCAGCTCAATAGTTGATAATCGTGTACTGCATTTAGTCATTCTTTTCTAATATTCTTGATATCAGAGGTGCGGCGCTTTTTAAAGAGTTGACATCTAAGCTGCGCCTCTTATTAGAGTGCGGCATTTATTAGTGGACGTCGTCCATTGAAGGAAATAAAGGTGTCACCATATAAAGCAAACCAGTAGAACGCGATTTATAGTCGAAAATGCTTCAGTATCTTGACTTTACACCATGAAATGTGCCAGGCAATACTTGACTTTTTCCTAATTGCAATCAGTATATTGCACACATAGATAAATGTATCGCTAAACATTCATGACTGCTGAACATGACTTGAAAACTTTGGCTAGCTGATAGAATTTTCATTACTGGTATCGTTCGCATTGTATATACATGTACATTACGGAAAGAGTACTCTTTCAATAGTTGCTGAAATTCCGTCTCATGGAAAGACTGAAATTGTTGATTTTAAAATCCCCAAGCTGGTGTTGCATTTCCTCACACAATAACATTCATAAAACTTTTCTTTCTCTCACCATTGCTCTTACGATTTTGGTTTAGGTAATGTTTTCAGGAGCGAAGTTTTGGTTTTATGGCAGGAGGAAACGGAACAGTGTTGACTTTTCACGCTACATTTAAAACAATGCTGTTAGTTTTGAAATGTTATCCAATCAATTAACAAAGCTTTACTCATCTCGACACAACCACTTAATGATGTTTATAATTCAGTCAGTATGTAAACATCTCAGTAAATTCAAGGTACAGGCAATCTTTCCCTTTTTGGTTTTATAAAATGGCGCATCATAGAATTGATGGTAGTAGAGAGTGGTGAGTGGTAAAACATGTACGACAGCCACAGATAATAAACACGATATACTATGTTATCATAACCTTACGGTGAGAATGGACTAATGAAACCCGGCATGCAATAGTTTCCACCAGAAAACGCAAGTAACTGATTATATCGAACTAATTACTTAAGCAACTTCATTACCTCTTTCCAGCTTGTTTGGACTCAACTTGGTACTGTAGTAAAGTACACAAGCACATAGTGCGCAACATATTTAAATGAAAATCATCATCCTCTAGGAATCTCAGTTACAACTACATAAAATAAACTAAGATTAAGCCTACTGTACAAAATATAACTGTAATGAATAAATTTATAATGAACTTTGAAGAAAAGAAAAAAAAAATAAAATAAAATACATGTGAAACTACAATACGAGTATGGGTACTGAATAGTAAGATGACAGAGATAGCGCCAGAAATCGAATGAAATAAGTCTTTTGACAGAGAGGGTGATGTTAGAATTCATGACGGGTTGGTTGTTTCAAATTGTACAATAAATATTTTTCAAGAATTACCAGCATAAATCTTGCAGATGATAAGTAAGAATGAATGCTTCATTTCTATTTTCCTTTAGAATTGTGCCTACAGCTACAAAGATCGATCAAGCTATGAACAGCCGTTGTAAAAACTGAATTGCTCCAAAGAAGGTTTTACTCTAATAAATGCTAGATATTATAACTGAATGAACCCAAGTGATTACACAGAAATTGATATTTTATGATGAATATATATTTCACAACCTTCCCATGTGAAGACGTATCCAAACACATTGCGTCCTGATCAAAAAGTGGTATGCTTCCGTACAAATTTACGACATCTAAAGATCCAAAATGTCGTGAATTTGTACGGAAGCATACCACTTTTCGATCAGGACGGTCATAAAGGACTCATCACAGTGGTATCGGATTTCTTTGCCTTACACAGAAGACAATCGATTCTAACTGATCTCAGAGCAATTGACTTTCAAGAACTTCTTACTCTTTGTCTCACTGAGGATGTGTACGAAATAAATGGAGTTCATAAACAACAAGTATCTGGAATCGCAATGCGGAACTCAGCTGCGCCACCACTTGCAAATAATTTTCATGGATTTCATCAAAACTGCGATTTTACAACAAACTAAATTAAATTTTGGAAGAGATACATAGACGATATCTTCTTTGTTTCTGAAAATTCTCTATCCCCACCTGAAATATTGCAGAAAGCCAATTCTATCAATCCCTTCATTCAATTCACAATCGAGACTCCCATCAATGAAGAAATACTTTTCCTAGATACTCTGGTACAACGGAAGAACACAGGCGTAAGCTTACAAATATAATTCAAACCAATGCATAGTGGAACATGTCTTCCTTTTGAAGCAGCAGTACCGATCAGTAGAAAGAAAAACCTGGTAACCAATGAATTATTGAGAGCTGAAAGAAATTCAACAGCAGAGAACAAAAAGAAGAAATCTCAAATAGTTATGCATAGGTTCACTACCAATGGATACACGAAACTCTTCTTGGAGAATGCTGTTAAACAAAGAGACAGGAAAAAGAAAAACAAAAAAAAACAAACAACCAATTACATTTGTCAAGTTACCTTATTTCAGTGAACAGCAGAAAAGGAAAATAATTGAGGCGCAAAAAAGAACAGATATGCTCGGTTAAAACAAGAATAATTTTTCAATCCAACAGACCTCTCTCTAGACAATTCAACAGAAGAAACCCAAGAAACTGCCAGAATAGTTGCAAGACCTGTCAAACAGCTTGTTTTCCGAATCAATGCCAAACAAAGAATGCAGTGTACAAGATCTCTAATTGTAACATATGCAATTAAGAATACATTGGACAGACAAAAAGGATATTACGAACAAGAATATTAGAACACTGTACATCTAGTGATTCGCATGTAAAAAGGCATTTTGTGGATGAACACAAAGAGGTCAAGCCAAAAAATTTTAAATGGAAAATATTGAAAACAATCAAAAACAAAAATGCCCGACTGTCAGCAGAGGCCCATTTCATGAAAATCTCGAACAATCTCATGAATGGCTGTGAGGGGATCAAGATAATGAACCTATAACATTGACAATAATCAAGATTCTCATGCATTTGTGATGACAATACAGTACATGTACATTGCATTTATCCCTACTGGTATCAAAATTCCCATAAGATTTCTATTTTCATTGCATGACGTAGCCAGCATCAGATATCTTGTCTGAACATTTTTTCTATCCATGATTTCCCAACATAATTTTGACTTCTATGCATTTTCACTATAATCTTCACACTTCTGTATAATTTGTACCTTTTTTCAAATTTTGACTTGTTCCAAGTTCGATATAAGGCAATGTTAGCCATTGTGTAATTCGTCCTCGTAAAAGATATTCGAAACGTCGGACAACCCTAGTGGTTTTTATTTTCCTGGTTAAAGCGATTACTCAATTCATTTTACAAAAACACATATTCTATGAGTATTAAGGTGATCACAACGTGTTGAAGACATATTGTATATTGGTTGTAGATATTTAGATCTGATGCAATTTTGAAAGTGATGCACTTTGTGTGCCCACAAGAAACGTGAATCACTGAAGTACATTCAAACCAATGTTCTCCATGAAATCCTATCCACAGATAGCAATACGTCTGTTCATTTTAAAAAAGTAATACTGTTCGTTGTAATCTGTTGCTTGTTGACAGCGATTACGACATTGGCAGCACTTGCGACATTGCATTTTTCAATAATGCATGATGAAGTAAAAACAGAATTTGAATTCTATTTCATGTTAAATTCGTTTGCTCCATTTGGTGTTTGAGATCATAATCATTATTGCCAATTACAATGGTATCACACATTCTGCATCGATTCTCACCGCAGCCCTAAATGCCCTAGATTGTTTTCAAATTTCTTAGTAGGTACAGAAAGAATAGGAATCCAAAGCCGTTCCTTAAAATTCTACTCAGCGAAAAAAGAGGAAATGTTACAGGTTTAGCTTTTTTTCAAGGAGAAAGAGAAACGTTTACATTATTTACAACAGATGTCCCTAAGCGAGGTAATACAATTCGTTCTGAATATTCATTTTAGGCAATTCACGATGTATTTGCTTCTTCACATACAAGTAAAAGAATGCTTTTATTGTGCAGTCAAATGTACAATTGTTAATAGATCACGGTAAAACACTTGAAATAATCTTTGAAAAAATTCTTTGAATATTAAATAATTTCGCGTGGATTTTATGCGCGACTTGTGTGTTAGATTTTGTTGATGTTTAATACAATTGTCTGAAATACATTTTTCAAATGCGGGTATAAAGATCTTAGAAATTGAAGATGATGAAGACATATCATAAAAGCGTCCGTGAGTAATGATGCACGTGCATTGACATTCGACATGCAATTCTTATTTCAAGAAAATACAATTTACATTCAGATTCATTAATTTACGTGATCCGCAATGACAACAAAATGTCATACCATTGAATCAAAATTTCAAAAAGTTTAGCTTTGATAATGGCTAAATATGGTCATTTTTTCGTGTCTGTTGAACCGAAACAAATTCACTGTGATAGCAAATATAAGACTTAGCTTCAGACTGACACAAGGTACCCATTTAATCACTAAAGATCATAAGACAGCAAGCTGACAAAACTGACTTGAAATACTGGCACTGGTGTGTGACTGGTGCTTCACGCCAGCTGCAAGAATGATGATTGAGGGAGAGAGGGAGAGAGATGCGTCTGCTTCCATCAGTACTGATAATACTGATCCGTCTTCTTCCCATCCATCGACGAATGCTAGCTACCGCTTGTCGTTCTCTCAATCGTCGAGATGCGATTGACGACTGTAGCAGTAATAGAAGCAGCCAATATTGGATTCTCTAGCTCACTGATCGGATTTTCTGAGGAAGGAGAATGAGGAGCGTTGGGTATGCAGATGAACTGTCAATGCAATTGTCACAACTTATTCTCGCAGCCACTCTCAGTGTCAGTTTTCAAAGATGATTTCAAAAAGTAGTTCCTTGTTTCGTGTTCAGAGTAGAAAAACAGGATTTGTCATGAACGAATAGGAAAATGCAGAATGAGTAATTTTCAAGTACTAAATTTGACAGTGGTGCTGGCACTTAAGTCGAACGAATAAAAGAAGTTTTGATAATTAGATAAATTAGCTGACAAAAGCATGAAGTCCACTGTCTTTCAAACGATGAATTCAAGGAAATTTCAAGGAAACATCCCAAAATTCCAGGACATATCAAAACTTACTTGAGCAAAAGAGTTGATCCGATCCTATCACCAAGTATAGAATCAGGGAAATACATGCTATCATTCAGTTCAAGGATTTTGAGGGGCGAAAACATCCTGACTCCATAGACAGTGCCTATCTCTTGTCAACGATGACGGTGGAGAAAGATAAGTTTCTATTCATAACTGATGTATCTACGATCTTGATAGTTCGAAAGACGGACTTACACGGGTTAAATGAGTGAACTTCCATTACAGCTCACAGTCACACACAAACAGACCATCTACTTCGAAAGTTGCTTTGTTCAAGTCAGCTATTCTTTTGTCCACTACAGAGTGTCCACCCTATCTGAGAAAAAAATTCACGTACATGACAAAAAATTCACGTACCACTATTTCAGGGCTACTTGCCCGGCAAGCGATAGTTGGTTGAGTCAAAATCATTCAAAAACGGAACCAAACACGGAACCATGCTCAGTGGGGTCCCTCAGGGATCATCATTTGGACCTTTGATCTTTGCGTTTTTTTGTGTCTGACTTACTTATTGACTCTAATGAACAGACGCGTATGGTCAAATACGCAGACGACATATTCCTTATTGCGAGTGTTAAGAAGACAGATGATATATCACCACTTCATAAGCAATACGAGGCCGTTGTAGACTGGGCAGCCACTAATCGAATGTTGATAAAGAAGGAGAAAAGCCATCAAATTTTTATAAGCCGCAGGAAAACTTTTTCAAGAGTGCCTTTTATCATTCCGGATATTTCTGTAAAATCGGAGCTACGCATCTTAGGTGTGATCTTTGATGAACATTTCAAATAGAAGCGTCACTTTCACGTACTGTGCAAAAAAGCTAGTTCTCGACTTTTCGTTCTGAGGCAACTTCGAGATTATCTCAACAAGGACCAGCTGATTTTAATTTACCAGAACTGTATCCGAAGCGTGTTGGAGTATGCATCGCCACTATTTGTTCATCTGACATATGAAATCTCGAATGACATTGAAAGGGTGCAGCGCCGAGCTCATGGCATAATTTGTACAGGCTACAACTGTGACTGTGTTCAATTCGTCCCTCTTAGTTATCGAAGAACTGTGATTGGTTTCCGACTGTTTCACGACATAATTTCAGACCATGGTCATCCACTCCATCACTTGACTTTTCCCGTTTTGAAAAACTCACAAACGTTTCGATGATAACCACCGCTGTACGCGCTAATAGTTACTTAATTGAAATGTCAAAACTATACAACAGCAACTTCTCTTTGTAAAATGTTTATCTGCATTATGTTTTTTTTTCTTTTGTTAAGTTTTTTATCAAGTGACTATGTTGTGTTAACTTCGTGCCCCACGCTTCTCAATATCGGGGTTGTGATTTTTCTTTCAATAAAACTATTTATTATTATTATTAAAAACAATACCCGTAGCAACTGCTCAAAGAAATGCAGTAATGAGATCTTTACAATAGAAAGATAATTAATTCTTCAGAACTATCTTGTATACACACTGCACACATAATAATACAAGTGCATTCGATGCTGTTTTGAAGCCATCATTTCACAAATAAATGGTATTTTTGGTCACTCAAGAATCTCTAAATACAACATAATTCACGGCTATAAAAATCAGGGGTAATAACAATAGGGTTTGTGTCTTTAGATTTCTAGAAGCAGATTAAAACTAAGAATATTAGTGTGCATATTCAAGGAGATCACTTTTTATTTCTTTTAAAAACATCAGGATAGAAACAATAGACTGAGTCCACCATAGCAAAAAAACTAATCAATATAAAAGTCTTCCAATAGTCGGCGCTTCCGTTATGCACATAAGTATGAGATTTCCGCTTCCTTCTCCCTTGCTTTATTCAATTCAATAGCTTTCCTTTTTCGAGCTGCCTCCTCTTGCTGCTTTTCTGCGACATCCTTCTGTTTCGCTTCTAATGCAACTTTGTAGCGAGCATTCGCACCGTATGTTGCCGTACGATAACTCCATCAGACTGAGCCAAAACATGATCCAAGTCAATTAAATGACCGAAGCCATCCATACATTATCTAGCACTGTCAAAATCTGCAACTGACAACAAGCTGGAACGACACAGTCTCACCATTTTTCACCACGCATGCATTTCTATGTGTAAGTAATACAACACGTCATAGAATGAACGTTTGAGTCAACCGACCTAATTGTTTGCTGGCCTTGGCCAAGCATTGACAATTTTGCGTAGCTACATATGCATGTACATCTATATATGGGCCTTATAGAGACAAAAAGCCCTAGTATATGACTGCACAATACACATGTACATCTACAACAAAAAGCATAAAATAATTCAGGACACAAAGATGTCAAGAGCTGCTTAGCAGAATTTCACAAATTTTCATTGTCTGAACCCAGACCCGTTGTTAGTAGCGGCTATATTACATGAGCATATCTGCATGTTTATGACTTTCTTTCTTGTAACATACTTTTTTGTAGAACAAAGTCAGAGTTGGTGCAACAACGGAAAAAAATTTAGCACATGTAACAAGAATCAGTGGATATCAAGTAGGAGTAAATAGCAGTAAATACCACTATCTGCGCAACTGAGCTGAAATTCACGCACAATTCACGTACACCCTCGTATTTTCCCAAAATTCACGTACATTTTCATAATTTTCAAAATTCACGTACATACGTGAATTTCACGTACAGTGGACACCCTGCCACTAGCAGGCTATAACAGCACATCTTTATCCTACGATATGACTTCGAGTGAAGAACTACAGCAATGTGTGACTGAGGAAATTGCTAAAATTACGAGCAAAAATAAGAAAGATGTCTTGTGGAAAATAATATTTTAAGAAGAGAAAAGCACGGGGTTTCTTCGAATTTATTGAACGAGTTAATATGCGAATACGATTCTGCATATTCAAATCATTTGACTCACTGATTTCTTCGACTTTAAATCTTTTACTCATTCGAATATGTGTCTCGAAATACCTTCATGTCTTTTCGAGCGGCCTTCAAATCGAATACGCAAGAATTGAGGTTGGTGATGATGTGATTGAAGGCGGCATTGCCAACATCTCGGCTCTTATAATCTGGCTACCATGTATTCCAGAGAGATAGATTCTTGTAATATTTTTCGACAAAGATGCAAGATTTTCTCAAGCTCCATTTGTATATGACGAAAGAGTAAATCTAAGAGATTGAAATTTTAGTCGGTAAGCTTATCAAGGTGTCCTTTGAAAACATTTGTTGGTACCATTGCATTATTTATAAGCATCACGGTTTAAGCCCGATTCACCAGTAGCGTACGTTTAGTTAGGCATAGTGGGATATCAATCTGACGGTATCGTCTGCGGCGATTGGTCATTGTGCTAGAAGATCGATGAGTCATATATTCATGGTCACAATGTATTCTGCAGCACTGCGTATTTTTACTCAATGTAAATTTCAGCCGGCAATCCGTCTTACTTTTCGACTTTATAGAAGAATAAAAAACCTAAGGAACTATTCACGAAAATCAATTCTTTAATGTGTGCGCTAAACTGATTATGTAAAATGACATTAAAAGCTCAAAAATCTATATTTACCAAGTGTAATTGATAGCAATATTTCTGGACCAAGCCTATACTTCAAATATCCCAGTCTCATGCAAGTGAAGGTGCATTTTCACAAATCTATGGCTAATTGGACCGTTTACTTTTTTAACAGAGTGAAGTGAATTGGTTGACTGAGTTCATGGAGCCCACTGAATCGAGACGATGACGCGCGTTTCTGTGTGGAGCTATGTATATCCGTGTCTGGTATGGTCACTTAGATCCCGTGTAAACGCAGCTGACAGTGTATATTACAACTCCGGTATATCATCATCAATGATCAATATGATGGTATAGTATGATAATATGATGATATGGTATATCATCTCCAGTGATCAATGCATATCATGAAATTATGGAATGGACTGACAGAAACCAGATGAAGATCAATACTGCAAAATGTCGACAAATGTTCGTATCTGGCACTGGAGCATTCGATGGAACAACATTCAAAGTCCCTGATGTGCCAATCGAAGAAAAGGTCAAAATTCTTGGAGTTACTTTTGATACTAAGCTACAATGGAAGACACACATGTACGAAACATGCAAAAAGGCATCATCAAGAATATTCGTAATACGTCAGCTAAAGGGATATCTAAGCAAGCCGGAATTAATCAAGATTTATGAGACCTGTGTAAGGAGCATTTTGGAGTATTCTGCACCATTATTCGTAGACCTCGACAAAGAATCAGAAGAGCTACTGGAGAAAACTCAAAGACGATGCCATTCAGCAATTTGTGAAAGCAAAAACTGTGAATGTCCTAATTTCCTTCCACTCTCATATCGACGGAAAATTTTGGGCTTCAGACTATTTCTTCAACTGATCGAAGACAATGCTCACCCATTGAACCATCTTCGACTGCCGGTTATGAGCAACTCAAACAAATTTCGCCTCCCGCACATTCTCTCGGCACGTCGTGAAAAATCATACATCATCTCAATGTCAAAGCTCTACAATGATGGGTTTCAGCTCTGATGAGCTTTCCTTGCATTTGAACTAACTTCATTTGTTAAGACACTATACTCCTACTTTTCATTAATTTGAATTACTTGCTTGTATTTTCCCACGATTTCCAATATTGGGAAATTTTTCATTCAAAATATACGTTTATTATTATTATTATTTTTCCTTTTTCCTCTTTGTCGACCTTGAAAAGGCCTTTGATCGAGTGCCTCGCAAAGTGTTATGGTGGTCAATGAGGAGAATCGGTATTGAAGAGTGGGTTATTAGAGTTGTTCAGTCCATGTATGAGTGTCCTAGATCGAGTGTCCGTATAAATGGGAAATGTAGTCCTGAGTTTAATGTTACCGTTGGAGTCCATCAAGGATCCGTTTTGAGCCCTTTGTTATTTGTTATTGTTATGGAGGCGCTCTCACGTGATTTTCGTACAGGATGCCCCTGGGAAATGCTCTACGCGGATGACCTGGTCATTGCTGCCGACAATCTGGATGAGCTAGAACAGAAAGTTGCCCACTGGAAAGGTGGTCTAGAGTCGTATGGACTACGTGTCAACGTAAAGAAATCGAAGATCCTGCATAGCACGAGTTCCGAAAACCGAGTGCTGAAAGAATCGGGCAAATTTCCATGTGGTGTATCCCATCGTGGGGTTGGTAGTAATTCAATCTACTGCGCACGATGCAAGAGATGGATACATCATAAATGCTCTGGAGTTAAAGGTTCTTTGAAGACAGATCCTAGCTTTTCTTGTAAAAAGTGCCGTGGTGTTGCTGCACAAGCTCCTAAACCGACCGCTAGTAAGCTTCGTATTGGTGATGCTGATTATGAAGTTGTGCATTTTGTTACCTGGGTGATATGTTAGGACAATCAGGTGGCTGCAGTGAGGCTGCTGGACTGAGAATTCAGCTGGCATGGAAGAACTTTCGTGAGCTCATTCCCATACTTACGAACAGAGACATCCCCTTCAGCAGCCGAGGTCATGTCTACTCCATGTGTGTGAGAAGTGTTCTGTTGTATGCAACCGAGACATGGCCAATCAACATCGAGGAGCAAAACCGATTGTGCCGTAATGACAACGCAATGGTGCGGTGGATCTGCTACAAGCGCCTATCTGATCGAGTTCCTATGGATGAGCTAAGGTCTAGGCTTGGTATTCATCGACTTGAAGATAGTGTGCGCTGGAGAAGACTACGTTGGTACGGACATGTACAACGCATGGATGAAGCCGACTGGCCTAAGAAAGTTCAGACCATCGAACTCTCAGGAAAGAATCCACGAGGCCGACCAAAGAAACGTTGGCTTGACAACATCAAAGAAGATCTTCGAAAATGGAATCTATCCTCCGTCGACCCTTCGGATCGGACGGTGTGGAGAAATGCCATCAAGCCAAATTGACATTTGCGGACGTCCAACCCTTGCAACACGAGGAAAAGAAGACGGTAAACCGTGGAGTGAGTGAGTGTGAGTGAGTATTATCAGTTGTTGTTGTTTTGGCCCGTTCGTTGTGAAAACACATTGACATCATTCGCTACAGACGACCGATTGCCCTTAAATAATTCAGTAACTGGGTGGCGGAAATTTGGTTGGGGTCCGGGTGGGTGGGTGGTTTGAAAATTGGTATAACACTGCACATCCAATCTTGAGCACCGGATGAGGTTGTGGTACGGCCTACAGGCTTTCTACCTCTTCGCCACATCCATCGCAGATTGCTTCCTCTGCTAAAGCGATACGATGGCGATACCTTTTGAGAAGAAGAAAATGTCCCGTCCTGTATCTTGCAAGTTCGGTGCGTTCTGCTCTACTCAAACTGACTTCTTCTTGATGGTTGTACTTCCAATGGCTTTTTTTCTTCTTCCTTTCGTTGGCAAGGCTTGCTCGTATTTTCGATTTCACTGCATCAATATCGATAGGAATGGTGGATAGGAATTAGTGGCATCCTTTGCAGTCGTGTCTGAGATCTCATTCCAATGCACACCAACATGGCTGGGGACCCATTGAATCAGAACGCTCTTGTTTGCTGTTTTCTGCAGGATGTTCCAAGCTTGGTCTTCGTTAGACAATCTGACGTCCAGGTGCCTACCTCGTATCTTTTCAATCACACTTTTATTATCAAGACAGATAGTAACTTTTCTACAGTTGCCCCATCGCTGGTCTTCCACGGGTTTCTCACGGCCGATCCTCAGTGCAAGCAATTCAGCAAAGTCAGCATCTACCTGCAGGTGCAAGGACTGTCGTGTAGTCCCCTCCCTTCCAGATGATTACTGCACCACTGCCTCCTCTTTCCTGATTTTCCATCACTGATTCGTCAGTCCAGATCTGAACGTCCATGTCCCACCGTCTGGCATCAATTGTTTCTTCAGCTTTCTTTCTCAGGGTATTTGAATCCTTTTTGCTTGCTGCAGTCAGTTAGCAGTGATGCATGGGTGTTGATATGTGTTGTACTGTTCCACGGTAGGATAGTCGGATATTTACGTAGTTGGTCGTGCCTGATGATTCTAAAGTCTTTGACTTTCTCGATTTGCTTTGCTACTTCCCTCCAACCTCTACCTTCTTTCTCCTTTTTGATTCTTCCATCGCTTCGTTTGTTGAAAATTTGATTACGTGTATTTGAATTCTTGGGGTCTTTCTTGTACTTTTCGTTTGCAATAGACGACAACATATTGCTTCTTACAGATATGGGGGCGAGCTCTGCTTCACAGAGGAGTTTCTCAGGAGGAGTACTTATGCAACAACCAGAGATGAGTCTAGCAGCTTAGTTTTGCTCACATTCAAGATATTCCATGCTGCTCTTGCTGATACATGGGAGCCAGCCAGCCGCACCATACTCAATGACTGATCTGATGAGTTCAATGTAAAGACTTTGAAGGTCTTCATTATGCCTACCCCATTTGGAATGTGACACTGCTTGTAGAGCTCTCAATCTCTTTGAATGGTCCTTTTAACAAATTTGACATGATTGCTGAATAACAGATTTCAGTCGTATGTGATTCCGAGAAATTAGGGGAGTCGTTTTTCTTTATTCTTGTGTTTTTGAGGGAAAGATTTCCCTACCATTTCGCCTCTTTTGTCCAATTTGAGAAAAGAATGCATTTCATCATCAGTCAACGGACTGATCTCTCTTATCCCAATTTAAAGAAGAGACATTGTCGAGCTACTAGTTTAGTTCTTTCAACATCAGTGCCTGTGAATTTCTCCTTACTTCTATCGCCAGACCGAATTCTGAAACAATTCAACTGCGACAGCATTTTTGAAATCTTAACTGACCTTGCTCGCAGTCTCAGATAATGGTAATCTGTCTCATGTTATCAAATTACTTAATATTCCAACAATTCTCAATATCAAGAGCCATTAACTGGCAGAAGAGCCGATTCCTTAACAATATTGCAATGTTATATCATCAATGCAAGAATTTCTTAGATACGGATAGAACACGGTCTAGTTACTCCGTAAATTAAAAAGCAATTTATCATAGTTTTATTGTCAGTGATAGTTGTGAATTGTAAAAGAATTTTGAAACACTGCATCATGCGTGATCTGGTGAGTTACGATATAAATGAAATTAGACTCTTAGATTCATAATCACCACTAAGCAACTTACAACTGAATAAGTGCTTTTTGTGAGCGAATGGAATGCTTTAATAATAGATGGCTACCTGACATATAAAGCGCAGTCAATCGGTCGGCTGATCGTCAGTGAAATAACTGAATTCTCCTTATAAATCAACAGGCATTACCAGATCACATCCTGCTCAAAGTTTTCTGCAAATTAGCTTGTCGACCCATAGTCGTCATCACAAAAATTTCGACATTCAATTTCTGTAATCATTATGTAATGCAAATAAAACCATATGAATTAAGCATAATAACAAAATTATGACCAATCGTTAGTCATTTAGGACAATATTACTAATTTGCAGCGTGTTACACACTTTCCATGTCTGCAAAGTTGAATTGGCGAGCGTAGACATGCCAAATTGTTGGAGCGGTAAAAGAATAACATTCAAGAGCAACTACATCATCAAGCCGTGTTGAGTGGTTCGCAAACGTGTGAATCTGCAGCTGATACTCGTCCATAAGAGCACACGTTTACTCTTTAGTTGCCAGGAAACCCGACCGATCTATCACGTAAAGCACAACCCACAAGCAAGCGAGCAAGAAAATAACTCAACCTAGTATTCATTTTTCTTCAGTATTTATAATCTGAAGGTGGCAAACTTTGACAGCATATTCGATTTTAATATCTTATCTAAAAATAGTTGAAGATTATCACTCCAGTCGTAGACGATGTTGAATTCACAGTGACGTACATCGGATCATATCACGCATTCAATATGACTTTCTAATTGCTGCAAATGCTCTATCGCGTGCATATGTCAGCAAAATTTGACTATATCAGCACAAATCCCTGTGGAAACCTATCCAAACCCCTGAGGAATAACATTGAAGCCAAAGCCTCAAAGCCCCGGAATTCTTTCAATCCGCACAAGAGACGATCTTGTTCACAATTCAGATAACACGTTGCTCAAAGTTTCACTTTTTATTAAGTCTGCTAAATTGTATCAAATTAAGATTCGGAGAACTTCGCTTCATTCTATCATCCTTTATTTACGACCAAATTGCAATTTCAAAGACAATGTCTTCTTCGTCACTGGTTTGAATATAAAAGCACACGTTAAAATCAATCAGCCATCCAGGCCTGTGATTAACCTATGAGAAAAATTGAGGATTTTTTTGCAAAAATTTGAGGAATGGAAACGGAGCCTAGTATGATAATTGTAAGAAAAACTCCAAATTTTAGCACGGATCATATCGTTAGCGTTTGATCATATCGCTCCGATCTACATTCAAATGAACATGAATTCTCTCATACAACACAAAACAAGTGTCGGGAACAGGCTTGCCGTTAAGTTGTTGGTCTCATCTAGGCAAAAAGCGAAAGATTATCACCTCTATTCTTTGAAGTTGCGCAGAGACATTGACATCCACATCTTGCAGTGGACCCAGGTTGAAAATCTACCAACCCAGTTCTATGTGGTTCAGTGTCTTAATTAATCTAAGTTCCGCATACAACGATAAGCAATGTGTGCACTAGTTTCACACCACGCTGTGTTTAGCAAATTATGAAAACGATCTATACGTGAATAATTCATCCAGGATAAATGTCGGTCAGCAGACCCTGGAAAATGTAGCTGCAAAAAGACTCATGGGATAGCAGAGCTTCACGCGCTTCCAACCCCCGCACGCTAGTGACAAGGGGGCAGATAGACACCAAATTTAGGGAACATACGCTTTACCTCGTCGGATGTGTTCATGTTCAGCGGAAATAAAATGGAGGGGAGTGAGTGAAACAAACGCTTTAGCTGATAAGAGCACTGAAATCCAAGTGAGCTGGGCTACCTATATGCTATCACAATGGATATAGAAGTTTGGCAACCCTATAGTCGCAGAAACATATAAAGAAGGTTGTGAAACAAGTCAAGATAATTAATGAAAATAATTTAATAAGCATTTTATTGTTGGAATTCTAAGCATTATTATGAAGTAAGAAGTAAAAAAATTGCTGACAGTGTTCAAATATACAATTTCTGTAGGTTGATCGCAGTGCTTCACTCATTAAATACGTGGAAGTATAGCACTAAGGAGTTCGACAGACAATAACTTCGGACAACTTCTCTGCTTAGCAAAATAAGTCCGGACGAACCGGAACATCTACAGTCCTGTAGTTTCCAGAAATGGAAACGACGTGAAACAAGATCAATTCAACGTAGCAAAGTGCGTCAAGGTAACAAAATCAAAAAACAAGCTAACGACTGGTTAATTTTTGAAATACTAAATATGATTTAAAAGAAAATCATTATATCCTAAAATGTCTAAAAATTTGAAAATGCTCACTAGAAGGACACACAACGGTTCTCCTCTCCTCATGTGTAATGAATTGGCGAGCAAGTTGTTCTTTTCAAAATTATGTTTATCACTTCTATATTGAAAAGATTCTATTTAACAGTCTGCCATCTAGATACTAAGAGGACAGGTCTGTGTCCAATCAAAATATCAGATCTAGCTATCACAGCGGGATTACGCTATCTAAAATCCACCAGGTGGGTAAGAGAAAGTTATAAAGTTATAAATCATGAGTGATTCATGATTAGCAGTATGGATGTAGGATACATGTTATAGGATTCTATCTTAGCTTCTTGATTGGAAGTTTACACATCGCCATTCGCCAAAAACAATACACTATCCTACATTTAGTCTGTAGTGTGTCATATTTGAGGAATTTCTCATAGTTTAGATATATTTGAGGAATTTTTGAGGATTTGAGGAGTAATAAACAAATTTGAGGAATCTGAGGAATTTAAGGAGTAATCACAGGCCTGGCCATCAAAAGAGAAATTTAGTCCAATAGAAAGCTACGAACGTAAAAACAATGGTACTGAAGTAGTGTTACCGTTTAACAATAAAGACCTGTCAGTAGCGGCAATGAGTACAGATTCTGCGATACGAGTATTATTCGTTCGGGCAATGACAGAGAAAGCGGAATATCGTTCACATGGTTATGCAAGGTGATTTCAGTTGGCCGTATTTGGTCGTAAATAAACGATGATAGAATGAAGCGAAGTTCTCCGAAGCGCCTGGGCTCAATATGTTACGATTCAAATTAAGATTGTCCTCGGAATTGCCATCTTTCGCCATATAAAGATTTAGTTGGATGAATCAGATATGCAGTCATCATCAGTTTGTAGTAAACAAACTCTTAATATTGTGACACGCGCGACCGAGAAATACTGCATGAAGTCATCATCTTTATCGTTCCTCAGTCTTAACAATTTTCCGACCACAATTACAAATATTTATCTGTTGATCAGGAAACCGACAGCAACTAAAGCAGTGTAAGGTAAAATGGTCAAAATAATTGGCATCTTTTGGGAACAGCTTTGATTATTGTGTTAACTACTCTATGTTATGTCTTAAATTCTGCCAAGTTCTTTCTAAAAAGTAAAATGTCACATTTTTAAATTAATATCTGCAACTCTTACCTGCATAGCCAATTTGGATAGCCAGTCTGGTTAGTTTGGACTGGAGGACAGATTTTTCCTTCTTCGATCTAGCTTTCTTCTTTTTCTGTTCTTCATCTCGCTTCTCTTCCTCCTTGTTTCCAGTTTTACCATTTTCATGTGAGACTACTACCTTCTTGTTGTTCTGATGTGCATCATTAGCCTGATCCGAATCTAACATAGTTAGATGTACATCATCAGCGTCTACAAATACAGAATTTAAAAATTTAGAAAATTTTGCATTGTTGTTTATTACTATCGTAGAATGTAATTGATTGAGCATATAAATATTTTGTGCTAGCGCGTGAAGATGCGGCACTCAAAGTGAATACTGACACTGCTTCATCATAACAGCAGTGTTCAATTTCTCTCAGTCCCGTAAAACTTCATACATTATAAAATATGGAAAAATAAATAATAGAACAACTACGTGACATTTCTGTTTTATTTAAAATGTTAAATTATTCAAATAGTAAATAAAATGGTTTATCACATTCTCCATTATTAGCTTCTATTGTGCCCACTGATCTGGCTCGTCATACTGCTTTTTCGGACGAACCTGCTGACTTGCGTCTTTGGTGGGCAGAACAAAGAGCATGTAAATCTGATTACAATGACAAAGTAATGACAGTAATGACAAAGCTATCAAGGAAAACTTAACTCGTTCAGCAGAACTGCAAGCGAGCTAAGATAAACAAGCTATTGCATATTTGAACTAATGGTATTGCTGTTTTTCTTAATATCACCATCCAGTTGAACATGAGGTAATTACAAGAAAGGTGAGAGATTGAAAGTGTTTATCCTTCATTTGATGAATCAGATAATTTTCTGGATACCCAAATACATGAGTGGTAGAAAACTTCTTAGGGGTAGGACAGCCCAGCTGAAGGGCTGCGTTTCGGTGCAAACGTCCACATGGTTCGAGGTTAAAGACTCGGTCTAGGTCGTTCTAGCTGGAAATTATTCACTCTAATCTGGTGAGAGTAATCAGGATATGAGAAGGGTGCCCCATATGGTTCGCATTTTAGGTGGGACTGGATAAAATTGAAAGTCTACTTTCAGATCCTAATTATAGATCAAAGTCACAACTTATTGAAAAATGCTTTCTTTCAATGCGTCCCAAATACAATTATAAATGCATCGATCGTAAAACTACGATTTTTTTGAAAAAACAACTGTACATAATACCTCATTGATTCGACAAGTTGATCATCAAAGTGGTTGAACTGATAAATTGCGATTTAACTACGAACTATAAAACTTATTCACAAAGAATTATACGTACTTGTAATAGACAGTTGACATTTGTTAATTCTCTAAATAATCAATTGAATAGGAAAATTAAGTTTGATTGTTAGGATATGATCTGTTGCTGCTTTTCAAATTCAGTTTTCAGTCAATTCCAAGGCTGATATCAGATCACATAGTGACAGAGAAAAACACTTAAAACACGCGACATCTGGAGGAAAATATTGCCTATCTCTGATTTAAGGCCAACATATCGATGCCTGTCAGAATCCGTTAGTTTGCTAACTTGACTGTTTCCACCCACAAGTTGTGAAGAACAACCAACGCATCTAGCAGCGGTAGTAGGCTTGAGAAGTTTTCTCTTTAAAGTTTTTATTCATAATGGCACCAACTTCCCCATCGAATACAGACAGCTAGACTTTAAATTTAGAATTGCATCGAGTTGAATCCAAATATTGTTTGTCAAATACTGCGGGATCCTTACCAAACTATTTGTTTCATGAAAGACTTATTTCAAAATCGATGGCGTTGATATGTTTCAGAATGTGAGGTAAAGGGAGACACTTAGAGGTCAGTAGGTTCACTCAATGATTCATCAATCATCATGAACTCAGGGTCATTACTCAGAGTTGGTTATGGTAAGTAGTTCTGTTAGTAAAGTAACCGCATGAATATCCACTTGTATTCGTAAGGATCTTCATCATTCCTGAGCATCACCACTCACACTCAACAACTCACATTCTAGACACAGTAAATACTGATAAGTGCAACGCTAACTACGAGCCTTCAACCCATCGACGTCCCCATTCCTCAATTTATAAATAACAGTTCATTTAGCATGCTTGCACACAGACGAGTCAAACTACATCCTTCACATTTTTGGGCTACTTGATTCAAAATTATTGCTTCTGTTTCTAATGACATTCCTCTTGCTTCAATATCCTACACAAATGTGATCCTACGTTACCCGTTCAGGAAATAGTCGTCAGACTTAACCAATTGAAAGCATTGTCCTCGGCAGATTGACCGTGAAATTCAAAGATTTTCAAAGTCAAACTCCCAATACTGCTTTGTCAGATTTGTTTAGTCATTTGTATAAAGTCAAATTTCATTAAAAAGTCTAAAATTTCAGATTGATCGTCAATTTACAATAGATTTCCAGCATTTGCTTTATTGAATTTCTTAGAAAAACAAGAGAATACTAGTAAATAGATACAAAAGCGAACAAAGATGCAGTTTAATTTAGGATTTTTTGCTCTAATAGTTTCATAGGTTCATGTGGGGCAGTCGGTCTCGATGGCAACTCAATCGCGCTACTACAGTAATCATTAATTGCCATATGATAAATAGAAATCTTACTGTGCAGTGCTTTGCATTACAACACTGACAAAGACGTTTTTAGCCATTTTCTGTTTTTTTACATTATTCGTTCTTGAGCTGACTGGAACTCGTGAATGGTTTTGAAATGAAATGATCATTAAAAATTGATCTGGTTGGTGTTTAGATTGCCTGAGACATTCAGTGAGGGTACATATCCACACATCGCAATTGTTAGCATCAACTTACATCGGTCAAATTTAGACAGATATGAATGCTATCATGGTAAATTAATATAGAGACCTTGAGTATAGAGATCACACTTTATTGAATAAGCGACATGTGAATTATAATAATACTCACAAAATGTTAACATTAGTCCACACCGCGAAATTGAAAAAATCGTGAAGCAAAAATTCTTGGTTATTGTCGAAAAACATCGAGGGGTCCTAATGATCAATAAATACTCGATCGTGTCGACGCATTGTGTTATTCAAAGAACATCGAAGTGTAATGACTAAAGTGGTTCACTACACAATACTAACATTTACTCTAATGAAACTATCCATGCAAAAATCATGAAAAATAAAAGATGATGGAATATAATTATCTTTAGGCAACACTGTGGTTATCTTTTAGAAGATGACAAAAATTAGCCAAGCTGCTGCATTAAAAAGTGTTCTCATTTACTAATTTCCGTCGATATAGTGACATGTTCACTTAAACTTGACGTACGTACGATTTCAAATTAAATGTACTTGCGAGCAATGGCTATAATGTTAATGTTTTATCAGACAACATTCAATTGCTGTAAGAGACTTGTTGTAAACTTTCTTGAAACTCAGAATCAGCTGTCTGAAGTATTGTACAGTTTCAGGAGTTCGCGATCAGCAGATGATTTTCTATCGTACACCACGGACCAAGTAAGTCCCGTCCTTGACATGCAAAGAGAGATAAGTTCGGTTGCCATGGACATTCGATAAAATCTGGAATCAGGACTTCTTATGAAGCCAAGTAAGGTCCTGTTGTCTAAGGAATTGTTGGTCAACTTCATGAAACTACTGCCCCTTAGTGACCATCGGAGATGACTTAGATGTAACAACTCATCTTTTGGCACACATCAATGACCCCTCAGATTACCTAGTGAGTGATCTATGATGTTTGCAACAGTGAACACTCTTTCACTCTAAAGAGCGATTAACAAAAACATCCATAAACATCAGCAATTATACGACGATTTTAATTAAGACTTTCGCATGGTCAATGTATTGAGAGCCAAATGTCGTGTTTCTTTCCAAAACCTCGTATTTTGCACTGATGATTACGGGATGCGATGACCAACATAGCACGTGTGGTCTCCGTGACACTGGTTAAGTCCTTGACCTAGCGATCTTTTGGTCTAAAGGTCGAGCCCCGAAAGTGTCTTTGGAAGTGGCAGATAGGGCATCCGGACTTGAAGTACCACAACACTCCAGAAAAGTCTGACTATGTCAGAGCCCTCCAAGCCCCCAAGAATGGGGAGCAGTGACACTAAAGCTTCATGTCAGACAATAGAATCAGAGAACAAGATTTTGTCTCCTGCGGCTGTCAGAAACGCGTCATGGAGACCTTGAATCCAGTCCATTAGCAAGCAAGTATGAAAAATTTTATGGGTGATACTAACTAACGAGTTGCAGCCACTATCCGTTAAAGGGATTGTAGCCTCACTTCGTCAGACACAGCGGTCATATTTCGGTAAAAGCAGCTATGCAGTAAAAGAATGCGCAACCAAACCAAAGATATTCTCTAAGCACATAATGAGCTGACTAACTCGCGTGTCATCATATGAACTTAGAACACATACGCACAGTGAGTCGCTTGAAAGTTTTTTTTCGTTCGCATGGCACAGCTCTGAAATCAGCATCTCCATGCCATTTTTCCTGAGCACTATGAAGTTGATACTTTAGAGAGGCGTGAATAGACTTCTGAGTTAGACAATTTCAGTAAGTTCAGACAGTTCAGACAAGTTTCTGTAATCTTTTGCATTTTGATTCGCATTATCTTGTTTTAATAGATGCTATTTCACATATATTAATAATTTTTATCGAATATACTTTTGATTGAGCATACTCGAGTTTAATTTTTGGTCATGTTGTGCTGAAGGTGAAATTCAGCAAAAGGTGATAATAAATGTATCATATTTCAGTAGAGTTTACATATGGCTGAATTGATTATCGTAATTTCAAAAATCGAATAGAATAGAAAACGCAAAATCTTAAAGAAATCTCAGTGGCAACATTATCTCTGTGATCAGTAAGTGGCAACATTGTAGAGATCACTCTCATGTATCTCATCACCAATGTGGGTGAGAGTAAGATATGGCAATATAAATAGCTTGTGAATGCCTTGTGTGTGGCTGTTAGTCATTGTAAGTGAAAAGTTTTGGAAAGCCAAGTAAAATTATGATAATGTTACATTATTAAATGCAAACAACGATAATTAAACCTTTCAGTTTGAACAAAGCGAATCAACAGCACTCAAATATGACATTTGATATTTAGCTTCCATCTGATGATAGAAGCCTTCGGCTTTCAGATTTCAAAATTGCATTCAAACCAGATAATATCCCAAAACTTAATAACAAGTAAGAAGAGATCATTTTGTACACTAAGATTGCAGTATTTCTCAGTCTTCGAAAATCATTATCATTAACAACAAAATGAATCGTATAAAAGAGCAATGTTCAGATTTAGCAGACTTCGATAAAGTTGGTCATCTGTATATAACTACAGGATACAAAATATGGAAAAATAGCGTTCATTAAATATGTAAAAACTAAATAGAAGACACCTAAACAAGATTTATGTTTCAAAGTCATCTCAATGTATCTGATGTAACAGACCAAGCGATGAAGTACATATTTCAAAAAGAAATGTTCTACATACGAGCATTGCGTCGAACAAAATCCCTGTACAAATATCTTAAGAAAACGATAAAATCAAGACGAAAGCGAATCACACGACTATCATAAATGACACAAACCAGTGTATCAGAAAAAATGCAATTTGCGAAATGAGATGCAATAATGCCAAATGGCAATGCATCGGCAGCAGCCTTAATCGTCAACACTATCAGAGCACCAAATGCTCGGTTTCCAAACAAAAACGCTTATGCCAAGCAAGTCATTTCACTAAGAAAATATTGTCATCATCAGAAGTTAAGATTAAGTTCATCTTAGAATTAATGAAAGTATATGCTGATAGAAAATTTTAACCAAAAATTAGCAAGCGCTGGAAGTGCAAAGATTTCTTTTCAATAATGTCTACTTTCAGCAAATCATCGAATTTCCTAATGTTCAGAATGCACATTGCAATCATCAATGTCTGTGCATTGTGCTCACTCACATATTCCTGGATATTAATCGAGTTTTGACTGCGCGGATGGGGTGAATCTGTGATCACATGATATCAAATAAAATCATAAAATTGAATTTCCAAGCCACGGTAAAATTTTAATTTCCACTCACACTTTTACTTATTCTTGAAAACGGACTACGGACATAATATAATGAAAATACTACGAGTATGCATGTATATATTGAATTGCTTGCATTTGCGAATAATATTATTATGATTTTATTTGGATTTCCAAAAGGTTCTTTTCAAAATATCAATATTATCCTGAGTCAGCAGGAAAGCAGGTCCTCTTCTAAACTGCGTCGTGAAACATAGCACGATATGGCATCCATCTTTACGGGAAGATCTACAACGATTTTCATGATTTTATCAACATACACATCGAAAATTTGAAAGATCTATAATCATAGATTGAGAGAGATATCAAACGAAAATAGCAATAACTAGTTGATGAAACGTCAAATCATTGTTTGTAGAGCAGAAAAGGGGAAGCAAGATGTCGAAGGAGCTGCTTTTTTACACAGCATAATTGTCCAATTGAGGAAAGTTCAAATAATTGATCAATCGAATTTCATGATCAAGTTACAAGACCTCTTCGAAGACCTTACGAATCAATTATTGTTCGTCCAAAGCAAACACTAGATTTTGAAATCGCCTGCCAGCTAGCAGACAATATCATTTATTTTAAAATTCAAATACCTGAAGCATGTCAATAAAGCATCAAAAAATGTGTATTCGTTCTTACAACGTGAGGAGACACATCATCTTATACAATATAACATATATTTTTTAATTCCCGAAAGTTTCATTCACTTCATGTGTAAATGAATGTTGCATTCACATTCATATCTGTCATAATTAACATGTGGTTCTCACAATATCACATACATTATTTGAAATGTGATAAGTCTTTTAAGATTTGTTCCTAAAAAGTATGATATCCTGTTTGAGGTACGCAATTCTTGAATGACTACTGTACAAGTGAGTTACACGCAAGAATGATATGATTAGTTCTAGGATTTACGAGCAATTGCAGGGTACACCTACATTATAGTAGTCGTGTTATGATTATGAAGAGCAGTCACTCAACAAGGTCCGAAAATAATGGTCATCATTCAAAGAAAAATCAAAATACTGCTACTTCAGCGAGTAAAAATTCAAAATATCATTCAATTCAAATTCCGAATAGCCACAACCAAGAAAATGTTTAATTGCTTGACAATATCAAAATTATTCTGCTCTACCTTAAAAAAGCAAGAAAAAGTAGCGAGTCATTACCCAAAATAAATCAATGACAGCTTTGAGTGGATGTACTGTACATGTGGGTATATGCATGTGCATACAGTTTCTGTATACGTGATATATGTACACGTATTTATGTAATGGGTTGAAACATAAACCTCATTCTATCAATTGGTTTTCCATATTAGCATTACAGTTTTAGCGGCAAACTGAATCTACTAGAGAACCTGAAGATGGTGCATGTGGTCATCATCAGGTGAATGACCTCTGATTCATTTAATAGATGGTTGTGAAAGCGATCTTATTGATCATATATCATATCTAGCAACGATTGTGATTTGATTATACTGATAAAGCCTAGACGTAGCGGCCTATGTTTGTAGTTATATCTGATTTCTTCTTCATTGTATCTCAGATGGCATCCAGGCCAGATGTCACATCATGCGACGCGTGGTAGAGTGTGAGCCTGGCAGCTACCATCTACATAGGGTGGAAATGCAAACAACAGCAATTATTCCATTGCAAACCATATACAGGCGTCCAGCCATTGCGCTAAAGATATTTACTCATACTTATGCATGTACGACGTACATATATAGAATGGTTAGTAAGAGTACAATAAATGAATTCATTCAATCAAAATAACTTACATCTGCTAATGAATTTTAGAAGCACTTGTTATTGAAGTGAAGCTTAAGAAAGTTAAATCCGCTACAAGAAAGGCTCATTTCACATGCATTAGAAAAATGTGTGAATCATTTAGAAATAGGTAATCGAAGGCAATCATTTAGATTTGCAATTCTAAGCTCATTCAAAGATACAGAACATACAAACACTTATAGAATCTACTTGATGATCACTACTTGAAATACTATCGAACATGCTGATAATGCACGATTCAAGCGCATTTTTACAGAATATATAATTTGATAATTATTGGTAAATCAAAGGCCTACGCATAATCGTATTTTTCTACAGAAGTCACTTCAAGCAAAATTTGAGTGTCGAATCCCATTACATGAATGTGCGATGTTAGAAGCAAACACAAGAAAAATATCATTGTCTACGCACCTTTATCAGGGTTATGTTGCTTGGATAGGACTAAAACATGACAACAACAGGAGATATGGCTACTAACTTCATTACTTGCAAGAAGTCAAAACGTAAGGTATAACAAATATATAGGTATCGCTATAAGGAGAAAAAAAATCTTGCAGTACAAACTAGATATCTTTTCCATATTTCAGATGTTTACTGACATTGTGCTTGTAATCCATCTCGTCCAATTAGAAATCCCCTCAAAGAATGCCCTTGAAGGAAATTTCATAAACAGTTTCTAGGAATAGTTATGATAGCTATTTCGACATTTCGAATCAACTATAATTAAGATTTGCATATCACTGCAACAAAGACTGGTACTAGTCGATTAATGAGAAAATAGTTCAGTTACCTGCAAGCAGGGTGGCGGACAGGTTTCAAACTTAAAATTCCCACGAGATTTTATCAAATTTCCAGGATATCAACCAAATGTATTTTTCTAATTATATACCAGGATGCAATGATATTACAATGATGTCTCCATGAATTGCAGTCTTGTTTGAAATTATTAGGCATTGCATTATTAGGCAAATTCCAAATTTCATCAGGAAACAAAAGCTTGATTATCACCTAAGTAAATATATGTATATAGGTTAAGCATGCAATCGAAGCATGATTTCTGAGGATACTATATTACCACCTGATTACATGCGATCGCCGATCAGACAAAAAAATATATCTCCTTTCGGAACATTCGGGTAAATTTCGACTTCATATTTCCGAAATCGGGTGAAAATTTGTGCACATATATTACGTCTATATATCAATGTTCATCAAGTATAGTTTCTGCATGGCATCTGTGCTGTTTCTTTTTAAGTCCATGATGTAAGCAGCAAGGTAAGCGACATTAAATGTTAATTTCAATTTTGTGTGTTCTAATTAAGTTGGCTTGAGATGTTCGAGGACAGATTTTTTTTTATTTCTTCGATTTATTATGCAAATTCTAAAATTAACTTCTTAAGGCTCTTCAACTGCATCAAAACGCTAACATTTTCTTCATGCATTTCCTTTGCTCATCCCGTGGTAGGCATCATTTTGTCTCAAAAAAGCAGAACTGAAAGATATACGCCCCGCAGCCTAGCTTTCGAATCAGTGTCGGCTTTTTGCCGGCTAAAACTGGTTTTTGCCACTAAGTGGTAAAAATCCGGCAAAAAATGGTAAAAACCGGCTAAAACTAAATTTCCGAAAATCAGCCTATTTCTTCACGAAATGATCGACAGCAAGTTGGGGTTTGAGTATTACGATGCATGGGGGTTCGCAGCTTGCAACTCCTATCTTCCAAAACATGACATTCATTTTGTGACAGAACCACATGACATGTTTTTATCACGAACGACACACGATGTTGTCTTTGTTTACGATTGCTCTGCCCTTCTCTTGTGATTTCAGAACAAATGTAGACTTCAGCACCATTTTGGCTCTTTGTTTCATGTAACAGAAGTTGTAGATACTCCCAGAATTGTCATTAAATGAATGAAAAATATGAAAATAAATATATGAATGTAACTGGTTTATACATAGAACTAAATTAAGCAAACTACTTTCTTCACGTGGACGAGCTTCAATAATCCCACTGTATCTTCTGTGTTAAGTGTTCAGCAAGAATGCAGAGTGTATTTTAATAGTAGCTTAGGTTTCATCAGATCTAGATTCGAACCCAGATCTCATGAACGCAGAGAGAACACTATCAAAAGGTCTCTGCACCGGAAAATCTCACCTCCCAAATCAAGCAATGTGCAGCAGTCACTTAGAATGCATTTCTACTTTTTTTAGAAGTATACTAAATGCACTAATGCCTGTGACTGGAGCAGAAAATCATGATTTGCAAGAACAAATAATAATTAAATAACATAGTTCACAGCAGCAATCTTGATAAAGTGAGGTGCAGTGTATGTCTGAACAGCTTCAGTTATAATCTCAACAAAAGAACAATTCCAGCAAGCTGTAAAATTAAACTTGTAAATAGAATCTGATAGCGATAAACAATTGTGACATTATTGAGATATTCACGTTTGTTTGAAGTTCTTGAAATTTCCATATTTTGAGCTCAAATCAAAACTCTACTTTCGGTATTAAATTCATTCAACATAACCTTATCCTCCAAATATGTGAGGGTAAATTACCATAACATGAAAAATGTTGAAGGGCAATATCTTTAATCTAGTCCTTCTGGGAGTGTAGGATATAATTTCGTGTAGTCACAATGGGTATGGGACATTTCCACAGATTGAGAAGACAAGCTGTTCTATGAGATCAGCAGGGAGGCTAATCGTAGAAATCCGAGGCCATATTTTTACATTTTCTTGCCCTTATAACTCCATGGAATGCCTGCTTTCGATCTTTTATATAGAGCCAAGTGATTTCCTTCCAGCAAGGACGTCTGTTGCATCTTACAATGAATGAAATTCGTAAAGCAACAAAATGCGTGCACACGTAGAAAAATAATGCACAACAGCTTTACAACAATATTTTTATACTAATTCATATTCTTACACCTATACTTGGAACATATTCTTGATTGAAATATGATATTGATAAGGTTTGAATTGTGAAAATACAGGCCTAAATGTTTATCGAATGATGAAAAAGTAAAATGAAATTATTGCGACTAACGTTCATCAATGAAGTAAGGAGTGACGATGATCCCTTATATTGTATGTACCCCAAAAAACTTAAGTAGTAATGCTGGAAAAATAGTTTTAACCAGGTTTTGCCAGTTTTAGCCAAAAATGGTGACAAACGCTGGTGGTTTTTACCGGGTTTTACCAGGTGGTAAAAACCAGGGTGGTTTATACCGGCCAACCCTGCTTCAAATGCATTTGTCGTCCTGCAATGCTTGAGATCTTAATTGCAACAATGAGAATAAGCTAATCTCTTAAGAAACAGTCGGGAATAGCGAGAATTGCTGCGCTAATTGCGAAGAATTGCTGGAAGAACTAATTTTGGGCGTTAAAAATTCGATTAGTCAGCTCGCTTCAACTGAGCAGGTCTGTAAGCGTGCCGGTATTAAATTTAAACTGCCCTGTTTGCCATGGATTCTTTCTTCAGTGATAGTAATGCAGTGATCCTCTTCGATGCGGAAATGGCTTTTGACGACGTCCTGATATCACTTTTTAATATCAATATAGAGAAGTTCCATCTGCCACGGCAACCAGAACCTTCATAGAACAGATGGAATCGCTTCACAGTACATACTCGTACATAGAATATGAATTAATCACCACTAAGTTTTAGCAGAAGAATAAAGATCACCAAAATTCACTTAAAAATATATTGAATCGATCATTGCAAGCAAATCCGGGATGTGCAACTTGGATGAAAATAGACATTTTACAATATTTGCAGTTTGTGCATCTTCAACTACTGATTGACTGTTCAAAATTATTGTAAGATTATTGTACGACTGCTACACAAGTCTGCGTTGCTTGGGGAAGTTCTGTCTGCTACAGCTGCATTTGCCGAGGGTTTATGTTTTGGTTCTTGCTACCCCCGACAGAAGTCGATTGGTTTTCATGGACAATGCTTTGTTGATTGCTTTCTGTCTGACTTCCTCCTTCGCCATTGTTGGTCTGACATACGTTTTAGGACGCTGTGTTTTTGTTCGCTTCTCTCTAAACAGCATAAGCTTCCTTCATCTTTTTTCTTCAACAGATGCTTCTTCTTTTCTTCACTTTACTTCGTCATCTTTTTTGGCAATCTTTTGTACGTCGTATGACCGACTTCTCTCGCGATTTTGTTGTTTTTCAGATTCTTGCAATTCATCCATAAGTTCTTTCTCTCTAAACAAGCTAGTTCTTGAAGCTTCTCCGGCTTTTTAGTTGTCCTCCGCAACACTTCATAAATTTTCTTCATAAATAGAATACTCGTATTGCAAATCTATATCAGCAGCACAATGGGTTTATCAGAAAGAATCGTCATTGAAATAATTATACGATCACATCAAATAGCAATAGACAGATTTTCGTCGTCCAGCGCCTTCAATAGCCGATCTTACAGGCTGGCAATCTAACATTCTTCACATAGTCCATCCTGTATGATCAATCATTGACGGCACAGGACGCAGAATAGCTGGAAATATAGTTTTTAATTCCAGTTTGAAATTCAAACGACTACCCACTGGAGTTGATGCCGATTGGTCAATTGTTGCGGTGGTAGTATGTCAAGATTCAGGAATGAATGCGTCCCAAAGTCAATACTGTACAGGAGGTCTGAGACGCGCGTAACTGCGTAACTTCGGTACTTGTGTTCTAACTATACAGACTATGATACACATAGTCGTCTTACTATGTTCTCGATTAAGCGAAACGCACATGATTAATGACTAACCCCATGTGGGGACGAGCTGTGAAAGCGCTCATGAGCTTGAGATGGTATTCTGAAAAATCTTCATCATAATGCCAAAAACCTAGGTAGTCTTACTAAACTCGTATACGACAGCATCATATACCCTCTCACAGCTTCACTAATTTAACTAGATTTTAAAAGAGTTAAGAATGAGATCTTTAATTCTGACTAGCAAATGTCATTGCTTAACCACTGATATTGCACAAATAGAAACCAGTTGGTAGGACTTAATTCTTTTAAAGAATAGAATAAAATTCAACGTAAAATCCGAAGGAATCCAGTGTGACAGTAAATACTGATATCTCCAGTGCGTCAAATTCAAATATGTGATTTTGCGTTCACAATGTCTTGAACTATTTTTAAATCAGTTGACATCAGACACAACATGCTTCCAGAAATATCTTCTGGTTTAAGATCGACCGGTTTGCGGGACACTGCAGTAAAACTGTACACTGTAAACTGAGTGCGTGGGTACACTGTAGCGAGGCTTTTTTGACGGATATCTAACTTAATGAGCGGAAAGTCAATGGCAGATCTTTGGAGTTAATGATATGCATCAGCTAATCTATTTGAATATTCACGAATAATAGTTAATGCTTTATAATATGCCAACTTTCTGATCAATTGCATGATGCTCTGCTTTGAAATTATTGTGTTTTATATTGCATGTAGATAGGGCTACTATCAGAATTCTTCATATTTTTGACGACTGACTTCATTATTTCAATCAATCAAAATTTTGTTACCTGTATTTCTAGTTCTTCGACCACGCTAAATGTAATAGCTACATGAAAATAATAATCGGCTAGGCATCGTAAAATATTTCTAAAAGTGCAATGAATAATTATGCAAAATAAGAGTAGGTACTGATGCTATCGTTTCATTGCCTGTCAACTGAGTAATGTACCTATTTTTCTGACAATCATTTCAATCGCAATGCTATATAATAGAATTTGCCTTTGTTGAAGTTGCCTCGCACCGCCTGTATTTTGATGTAGACTATGTAGCATGGCGAGAGAAAGCGTTTTTTACACAATTCTGCTTCTGATGGTTCGGTTACATCTCAAATCATCACGTTTGATGACTTGAACTGATGATTAAACAAAAATTGACATTCGTAAAATCCATTAAGTCCGTCTATATCAAGGTTGGTAACACAAAATTTGCTTTTCAAAAGCACTATATTTAGCTTGACAGAAACCTTCCCGCAATAGATTGCTATGGCTGCTTGTATGTCATGTTTGCGCATCAAAATCTGTGCATATTTGTTGACTGATAGGAGAATCAGCCTGGAACATGTAACGCAATCTTCATGAGCAACTAACTTGAGGCTCATCTACTTCTCGATGCATTCGTCAAGACATAAACAGAATGAATTATTTAAAATAGCTCCTGACAGATCATTTTTAGATTTATAGCTGGAAAGAGTCAGGAGTATTTTATGATGTTGTTATCATTACTATTGTAAATGTGTGCAAACTTTTTTCGGCAATCATCTTCATGTACAAAAAATCTTTTGTAAAAAAGAATTGTAAGACTTGTACAAGAATCTTTTGCACCTGAAGATGATTGCCGGAAAGCGGTCGAAAAATTTTGTACACATTTGCAATAATAATAACAACTATTACGTTGAGTTGGGAAGAAGCAAGTTTTGTTCGATATTCAAAATATAATCTCCTCTTTATATACTTTGCGATATATTTCGATCAGCACCTGCTGATCATCTCTCAGCAAGAAAATGTTGATTTTGCCGAAAGATGATCAGCAGGTGCTGATCGAAATATATCTCAAAGTATATAGAAAAAGAGGCATGTCAAACCAAGGCATCTTCACAAATACTAACAACATAAAATGCTCCTGACTCTTTGCAAATATAAATCTAAAAAAGACTGAATTATACTTTCTATAGGTTATTTACAAGTTAAATTATTAAGTTGAAAAATAGAAGGTGCGCAAGAAATGTATCATTGCAGGCATTTACGATGAAGAAATCAAACAATGCAAATTTAATTTGCACATAAACAACATGGATATTGGGTTGGATACGAAATAACCTGCGTATATCATTCTAAAAAATTTCAGAGGAGAGTTGAAATTTCAAATAACATTAAAATGCTAGTCGGAACTGGTAAGGCTGGTGACTTATAATGACAATACTTAATGCAAGTTTACACGGTATTTAGTCATCTTTAACTTCTAAATAATAATTTGCAACAAGAAGTTTACATGAGCAGTTAAAGTAAACATTACATTACAGACAAACGTGGCAGCGACATCTTATCATATAAACCTTTAATGTTAGAGTAAACATGATGAATTATAACAAATGATTCAACACAACAGTAAGCTCATGCACAAATCCATGGAAATCACGAGGTTTGAAAGCACTTCACAAAAAATCAAATGGAATAAAGTGATGTCATTCATCGTGTGAGATTTTCTTGATTCTTCGCACAACGAGTCGCCAAAACGTCGATGATCGATAAATAAATATCACTTTATTCCAAATTGTTGATATTAAATGAACAGAAATAGTACTATGGAAAGAAAGATGCTTATGCAAATTACTTACGAGGTGCAGCTTGACTTGCATCTGCAAAACAACAATGAGTGGCTTATTTCTTATGTTAATGTCATATTATAGTATGTGGTCTTTTAAAAGATTGAAATTTGAATTAAAAATCACTATATGAATAAAGTCACACAAGTACTAGTATCGATGGCAAGTTTATCAAATAATGAATTTAATAGGATGGAAATTATTAGCATAATCTTCAAACTGCTGCAAGGTTTCACATCAATGCGTCCAGATCATAAAAATGTCATCGGTATATCTCCACCACACTATTGGTATAAGGATAGCATTTGATAGAAGGTGCTAGCTAGCTACGCAGATCAAATCTCATCTCAAGGACAACAGACTCCTTGACCAAACTCAATGCACTTTCTAGCAAAATGAATGAAGACTCTGTTTTGGTTGTTGCAGATGTGTCTTCTTTGTATACTGACATTCCTCACCAAGATAGACTGAAAGCATTGTACGAAGCTCTTGAAACCAGAACTGTTAAAGTCCCAAGTTCAAAACTACATGTATATCTAAATTGGCACACCTTGTTCTAGCAACGAATGCTTTCCAATTCTACAACAACTTTTTCACTAAGTTGCATAGCACGGCTATGGGTACAAAAATGGCTCCAAAATACGCGATTATTTTCATGGATTGGTTGGAAAAAACCAATAGTTTGGTGGAGACATATCGATGACATTTTTATGATCTGGACGCATGGATGAGAAACCTTGCAGCAGTTTGAAGATTATGCTAATAATTTCCATCCTTCTATTAAATTCGTCTCTGAAAAGAGTGATTCCGAAGTAAAGTTTACCAAAAATGGAATATTCGGCACCTTTCCGAGATGCACGAAAATGTTTTGATGCGATTGTGTTTCGTCACTGTCATTTTATTCCTGACTGATTCGCAGGTACAATGTATGTGCTCATTATGCTGTGATGAGTGCTGTCGAACCGGAGCCTTTTGAAAATAGGGAGGCTCTGGATAACTTAAAATTCGCCAAAAAACAATTATTTTCAAAATTATAGCTCTACTTATTATTACTTATTGTTTTAAATTAGAGATCCTACAGCGTGTAAGCAAGGAGAGTGGAAAGGTGAATTTTTGTATCTAATGAAGTGCCACAATCACAACTTTTCTTCGGTTATTCCTACTCATGATAATGAACTTTCAAATCTAGGACTTGACCAAGAAGCGCGTTGTAGCCACAAGATCAAGCCACTCATCAATGACAAAATCGAGCTCAATAGTTTCGCAAATTTTTTCATTATCAATTTCAAAAATTCCAAATTTTATGATATTAGATTTCTAATTCACATCTCCTTTATATTTTTTCTCATTGATATATTACTAAACACTACATTTGACATTGCGCTCTTTTAGATATTTTAGATACAATATCCTTTTTACATGTCCAGCACATTTCATATATTTCACATTTTCTCATCATTTCTATGACATGTTCACAGGTCATCAATTAAATGCTATTAGCACCATGTAATCCAATTCTACCTGTTGCATAGCCCATTCCTATTTATAAATTCTGTTAATAAAGTGTAGGTGCAAAATATATGTAAGTCAAAACTTTACAGCCGAAACAAGAGCATCAGAAAATTGATGAACTTGGAAAGCGTTGGAAGTTTAAACGAAGTACTTCGGAAACAACCAGAGGAGACAAGTATCATTCATTTCAGGCAAATGGATGCACCGACTTTACAAAAACCGTAGAGATTTTGATAAGCTGAATCCATTTATTGAGCTCCTTGATTGCAGCTTCTATACACAGCTATGACAGATGACCGAAACGTGCTGTCTGCCTACGGGTACACCGGCACACCGTATACAGGCACACCGGCCCTTAGTGTTTTAATATGTTGTATCGCTAGCAATCAGGATTCAAGGTTCTAATTCATAAGTGGAATTTTAAAATATTGGGTAGAGTGTGAACAATAATGCCAGTAAAATCACAACGCCCTCCAGTCAGTCGCTACTTCAGTCGTTCTATAGATATTCCTCTGCACCAAATTTCAAACGCGACAAATTATCAGCACTGCGATGAAAGTCAATCAAATATGACATTATATTTTGTCTTTTGCCTTCAAATAACGTGTTGCTTCGTCAGCACTTTATCACGAACTGCAAATACACATCATTCAATGGTCGAATGATATAATGATTTAATATGTGATCATTTTACAATGATAAAACTACTGGGGAATATAGAGACAGGAAAATGCCTATCAAAGGCAACGAAAGTCATGATAATTTGTACTCTAATCGAGCCTGTAAAAAGTTGTTCTACTACAAAATGCCATGAAAAATACTTCCAAATGTGAAAATATCAGAACCAGAAGACATGGAGAAGTGCACCATCTACATATTTTGATGTCAAAATTCTGAAAAATTACACGTGGCATCTACCTCACCTTTAACATGTGCAGTCAGCAGTGCATGCATGTTTTTTTTCTCAACCTCTGTTGTGTTTTATTGACCCTAATGCAAAACTATTTGCTATACTTTTTCGCTTTTCTTCGTTTCTTCCTGATTCCACTAGATTTGGACATTGCTTCGATGACTTTCTTCCACGCTCTTCAATCCAGTATAGTGTCCACCTTGACCTCCAGGTATTCTGGGTCTTCTTCAAAACCGGCATACCACGCTTTCTTCGGTCTTCCTGGTGGATGGCGACCGTCAACCGATAATGACATACCTCACCGATGATGTTGTCGATTTCTGTCTTTACATGTCCGAACCAACGCAAGCGTTTCTGACGTAGGCGAATAGGTAGCTCGGGTTGGCCACACAGTCTTTCCACTTCATCACTTGGCACTTTGCTCTTCAACTTAACATGTGCTCCCCATGAATCACTTTCACATCCTTCGTTTTGATCAGGGTTTCCCTTATCGCGAGCATGTAACCCATTTGTTGTTTTAACAGTTTCCGCCTTTGTATGCTAACAGCTTTTCTTCATCGTAATGCAAAAGTGCTGGTTTATCAGAATTTGCGATTATTCAAATCAATTGATTGTCAATTCGATTTGCTTGCACAAAAAATATCTCCCATTCATTTGTGATTTCCGAGAGGCATTGGATAAAGACTTGGTGACTTTGTAATATTTGGTTGAGGTAGAGTTTCAAGTATTACAAGGGAATTTGGCAAGTGCGTCCGGACTGAAAGTATTACAGTGCTGCATGTGCTGCATGTAAGTCTGTCAATAACGTCCAGAACTCCGGAGAAATTACCTTAAAACGTCCTCGTAACTTTTATTTATCTTCATGTTTGATAATTTCTTGGCAAATCAGATTTGATAAAGCAAGCATTGAAACTATTTCATGGATATCACTTCAGTGCTTGACGCTAAAACGATTGACAATTACATCAGCTTGTGTGTGAATTATAATGCCAATACGAGGTGATCATTGCTGTCGCTGCTAGATAGCTGAATGAACAGAGTTCTCTGGGGATGCCTCTAAAAGTTTCACAACGGGAACATTAGAAATCTGCAATCTCGTGATGCCTTAGACTTAAAATGATTTTGTGTCAGAAGTCAAAATTGAGCCAAAATCATAAATCGTTAAAGAGTCAAATCTTTGGCAGAACGCCTTTTCCCAAATAGAAGCTAATCAAGAGAAATGTTCTGAAACGAATTGCAGAAACAGTGGGAGAGGAACTGAGAGTCTAAAATGAGTCTACATTCGCATTGGATTACAAATTCAGTACTTAATTCCACAGTGAATTGGAAAATCCTATTTCTCTGTCCCTACAGAGGATATCGAATCATTGGTCATCCGGAAAAATATCGGCCTCATCACATCGGCAATACAAAGTAAAATTGAAGATAGGCGTTCGTGTTGTATGCAGTTTTACAATACGGGCATCAAAAAAATGAACGATCAACCTACACATTGACAGTTCCATCGTATCATGAGACGATTAAATAGACATGACAGAAGTGATTCTAATTTCCAGGTTGTTTAATTATTTAATAAGGTGTCTGCAAAAAATCGTGATCTATTACATATTTCGATCGGAGAAGAACGAAATAATTAGGCACATGTGTATCACATGAAATCATAGGCAAAATCAAAAGTGAGGTATGCATAATCATGTCCTTAAAGGAAAAGTACTGATATACTACGCTGAATGCTAGGTGATTGAGCAACATTTTGTATTGAAAATCATGTTCTCTCAGAATTTTGTTGAATATTTGTAGCACTAATCTTTAAACGTACACTATTTCAATTCTCAATGCACTTTTAGAAGTAGGATAGTGTTTTCTTGCAAGACAGAGATGAGTTAGTGAAAATTCTATTCTCGTCAACGAAATGTGATATGGCATTGATTGAACGTTGAGTTTTGTCACATCTGCATATATTAATAATTTTTAAATTCCTCTTGCTACTAAATGCAAGATATTACGAAAAGATACGGATTTTGAAAAAAAGATAAATACTACACGCAAAACCTTTAAATAATCTGCACTGTGATAGGATTCCCGAAATCACATGCAAGGTGGGAAAACACGTCGTGGAGGTACTACACACCCAACTATGGCAACATTTTAACTTGCAGAATTCGAAACAATGATAATTTCAACTTCAAAAAGGTGAAAAGGCCCTGATGGATCACATATTGATAAATTGGATGATGGAAAGAATCAGGAATGCCTTTGTTATTCGACAGAATTATAATTAATCTACACAATTTTTCGGCGGCATCTAGACCATCTTCATGTGAGAAAAATATAACCTTTGATGCTTTCAGTCAGCGGCGAGAGCCTCTGCAAATTTAACACAAATGCTTTAACTCAAGTGGAAGATAATTTTAATTTTCCTGAAAATTATAACGCTCATCCGATTCTCCAAAGATTTTGTTTTAAGAAGCAACTTGTAGATACATGAGACACCAGTAGCATATAAATATATATTTTATCACAGAAATATCAAGCAATCGTAAATTGAGTAAATTATCTGAGTTCCACAAGGTAAATTTTTGAAATCTACTCACCGGTCTGACCTGCCTCGAGATCTTCTTTCTTTTTCTTATCTTTTTTCTTCTTTTGATCTTCTTCCTGAGTGGCACCCAGCAGTGCAAAAATTATACCAGCCTGTGAATGACTTCCAACAGCAGTAACAAGCATCTTCCCAGAGCCTTCCATGACATGAGTTCCTAAAGTCAAGACAGAAAAAACCAATTAGGTCTGACGCATGTTTGCAGGGTGACGGCCAATTTTGAAGTTTCAAATTTCTGAGTGATTCCTAGGACTCCAAGCATGATTTCATCAAATTCCAGGCGTAATTTTATATTGATCGGAAATGCGAGCAAGGAAAAGGGCAAAGTGAAATTACATTATTACTTATCATTAGAGACCGTGAAGTTTAAGTTGGTTGCCCATACCTGCAATAGATGGTTATAACAAAATATGATAGTTTGTTACAGCATATTAAACTAAATATATGGGAAAATATGCACTACTGAAAATCCTTTATTATTATTTTTAATTGTTCGCGTTGTCTATTTTATTTATTTATTTATTCGGGCAATTTATAACGCGCTGTACCCACATGGCTCACAGCGCGAACTAATACAATGAACACTTAGAAAGAAAATACACATAAAAAAACTTACACAATAAACTTATACAAGAAACACAGAAATAAAAGAAGTCAATTAGTGTAAAGTCATCTAAAGGCATCAGACAAAAAGAAAGTTTTCACTTGCTTCTTAAAGCATGGGAGTGAATCGGCATTTCTTATAGAGTGGGGAAGGCTGTTCCAAATAGCAGGAGCAGCATGGCCAAACGCACGTCCACCACAGAATTTCTTATTCACCTTTGGAATTGTCAGTAGCGTCCTGTCATCCGATGACCGAAGAGCACGTGCAGTGACATACAAGCGACACGTCAGCTATGTAAGCAGGAGAGGTGAAGTGCAGTCCCTTATAGGTCAAGTTACATAGCTTGCTCTTTATGCGATATGAGATAGGAAGCCAATTGAGAGCTTTGAGAGCGGGTGTGATGTGGTCACGGCGATGAGTCCTTACAATAAGTCGAGCACAGGAATTTTGCACCTTTTGAAGCTTGTACAATGTCCGATTAGGTAGACCAAACAGCAGACTATTGCCATAATCAAGTCTTGAAAAAATTAAGGAATTGACCAATAGTTTCGTTACATCTTCCAAGAGGTAGCGACGGATGGAGTAGATCCGGCGAATTTCATAAAAACACTGCTTGCAAACGGAATTAACATGACTTTTGAAATCGAATTGAGCATCAAGTTCAACACCGAGACATTTCAAACGATTAGAAAATTCCAATCTATCCCCTCCAACACACAGATAGGAAGGAATCGATTGATGAAAAACAGACTTAGCTTTGCTAAATACAATGGCTTTCGACTTAGCGACATTCAAACACAGCTTGTTGCGTGAGACGTTCAAACACAGCTGGTTTATACAAAACCAAATTTATTATTATAATATTAATTAATATTATATAATTAATATTATTTTTAATTGTTCACGTTGTTTATACAAAACCAAATTTTCAGTTGCTCAGTGTGAGTCATGGCTAAGAAAGCAACATAAATAGAAAAATTAAATTAGATATATTCAAAACGGAAACGGTGCTGTTAGAGCTGCTATATCGTCGAAACAACAACACGCAACAATTTAGAAATTCAGTTGTCATATCATATCATTATTGCTGAAAAAATGGCTCTTAGACCAACAATCATTATTTCAAGCCAGATTCCTGCACACTGGTGGTAAGAGATAACAAAAAATGATAGAAAACGTTGATGGAGCATTGCGTTGCACTTGACATTTAAATTATGCTGCTTAAGAATAATTACATTTCACGCGTTGCACTTGACTTTCATGTTGTAGGCCTACTAGCTGCGTACCTCATTTAAGATGAAACATCGCTACTTCTTCACAATGGAAAATAGATAAATTTTTTAATTCATTATGAGTAATACGTTCACAAAACAATCCGATGACCTTGCGAAATAATCTAGAAACTGCAAAACCTTTGATGTGAATGGTTGTAAATGTTATCCCGGTACGCATGCTCATACAGGCACTTTGATATTCGTCTCAGTCATGGAAACTCAATGATAACTGATAACTGATAAGTGAAATTTCGATAAGATACACTTTCCGGGCTATTTGTGAGCTATTTGCACATTCCGTCAAATTTCTTGGGGATTCTATTAAGTTACATTAACCTACACTAAGATGCCACTAAACTATAAATGCAACTACAGATGTGTGAAATAATAAAAAATTAAGCTACAAAAATTCGGCGGTTTTTTCAAACTATCAAGACTCCGTAGACCCTCAAAAATACCAAGATAACGGAAAATAAATGAGAAAACTGACATTTTCCAATTAAAAGAACGATTAACTAAACGGCTTATTGCAAAATTGAAATGAGCGGCTAACTGAGTGGGCGACCAAAATCGCCAAATGAACGAGGGAACTGAGCGAACTGAAAAATGGCCTCTTTCGAAAACACTTATTGTACCTGAAGGAGAAGTAGAAGTATACACCACAAAACATTTCGCCCACGGCTTGAATACTTGTGCTCGTAAAAAATAGCTTACAATAACAGTTGATTAAGATTTTCAGAGTAACTTGCAGCAACCCATGAAAAAATCATAAATTTGATCACAGATGAGAACTTCAATGACGATTCAATACAAAGTCGGCGGTCATGCATCATTTAGTGTTAGTGATTACTTCATTACCAGATGAGAGGCTCAATCAACTGCAAAAATGAGCTCCCAAGTTTTTAACGCTTCACCTTGAACTCTGTGGCATTGTTTGCCATATTTGATGCATCATGTCATCACTGTCAACACATATCGGCCCCTTGAAGCCCTGTGGCACGAAACGTTTGATTTGTACAATAAATAACTTTTACTTTATCTGGCCACATATAATCGTACAAAGGAGCGACATCATTGAAATTTTCAATTAAATTTTAAAAATGCAAATGGAAATTATTGTGCATCATACTTTCAAGGAGATAAGTCTTCGAAACATTTGAAATGATGAAAATAGTGTTTGGACGAAAACGCGAGCATGTCGTCAGTGATATGGAGAAGTTGTTATCATTCATTTACATAGGAAAGTTAAATCGGATGCGATTTCGGAAACATAGAAGATTTCATTCATTCATAAACCACACTTAATTCAAAATGAATAGCAATTTCTTCAAAACTGCTCCGTGGAAAATCAAATGACTACATAGTAGCAAGTTCAACCTACAGAACTGAGGAAGTCGCCTATTCGTTCAGTTTATCTGCTTGTATTAATCATGAGTAATGCTATGTCTCAGATGATCCTGCCAGTTTGACTTTTTATCAGGAGAGGTTAGTGATATCTCTCTCTGGATTTTTCTCCGAAGTGTAAATACTTGATCTATTTCCTGTCATTCTCGGTATATTAATGGCATTCAACAAAATGACTCTCAGTCATGGCAAGGCAGAACTAAAAGTGAGATGCTATTATCACGTTAGCGGTGATCGGACAGCGGCTGACGAATTTTTCGTTATTGAAGGTAATTGAAGAAAAAGTAGCAAGTTTTAATAATTCGTGTTTGGAACTAGGTGCATCAACCGAATTAGAGCTTAGTCTAATCTATCGATCATGTTATCGTTAATGAAGCCACACTGAAATGAGCATACAAAATGCACATAATGGACCCTATACTAAGCAGCATTTTATTTAAAACTGCCGAAGCATGCCACACATACTTTTTATGACGTTTGATCAATGCATGGATAGCATGCACCAAGTTCATTAATACATTCTTCTTCGATCATACGAAGTATTTTGACGTGCATTCATTGATGTGTTATGTGAAGTTTAATCATTGTCAATGAATGCTCGATTTGTCCACCACGGTGTCCAGACCAGGGATTTTCATCAAATTCATGCTCCACCCTAAAATTTACGGCCACTATGAATAGCACAAATTTCAATTGCCCTTGAAAAAGAGCGAGTGCCCGAAACGGCGGGCCATGTGTTTGCTTTTAATCATTGACCCATCGCCAAATAAACAATAAGGAGGAGAAAATCCTGCCGTAGGAGATAAATGAGTGTAGAAAAATTAACATTTTTCTGGATATGAGAATGTAGTAAGCCATATTCTCTTGATAGCTAAGCATGCTGAATTGAACATTTAATTTTACGTTTTTACTTTCAATTGGAATTTATTGAAGTTCTGAACGGAGTCAACGACTTTGCACTGTTTCCAAACCATGAAAATGCACAAATAGGAAGTAAATTATGCAAACTACAGTGTAGACTAATTTTCAATATTTTCCGAACTTCGTATTTTCAACGTTTTCATATTATTTTTCCATTTTTTCGTAATACTCTTATTACATATTATACTGTTATTATAAACTTTTTTAGTCAGCTCTTCTAGCAATACTGCTGCTTTTTTAACCTACGCACCTGGGAAGCATCGTTGACTCTTGGACACAAACCTGAGACTTCAGTCCAGAACGATTTTGTGCTGTAGTGATGAGTTTATGCGCATTATGTAATTGCACCTTTAACTTTGGCTGTTGCACATGAATGGTAGCTATGTAAGTGCTTGTACACTCCCTCTCAATTTCCTTGTTTTACTTAGATATTTCTTGCATTCAGGCATTGTTGTGACTCAATAAATTTGGTAGCAACCTTTGTCTTTAATTTCCAATCGTTTATTTCTTATCGGAGTTAAAGTATATATTCAAAAATTTAAAGTCGCTTTGTATTTTTTGTGCATAATTCAAGATTTTTGTGCTCATTTTCAATGCATGCTGTTAAAGTGGCAGGAATTTCGTACATTTCTGGAATTTCCATGGAGAGTAATGAGCACTTCAATAATGCAGGAAACTACTCCTCTCACTAGATTTGTGATAAATATGCTAAGTTTCAAAATTGACTGAAGTATCAGACTAAAGAAAGTGTTCCTTCTACAATATTTTGCAAAATGCATTCAATCTTCCTATCGTGATGGAATCGGTATATTTCTTGGAGTTACCCGAAGTCAGTGATATCAGTTGATTCGGTAACTCTCTACGATTGATTGAGACGATCATTTTTAGAAAACACAAGAATTGTCGTTGATATTTAAATAATGACTGAGTTAGCATTCAGCTAGAATAAGGTGAAAAATCATAAAGGATTGCATAAGTCAGTGTGCTTATACATTAATCGATCAACGTAAAAAACAATGAAAATTGCATTCAACCACCAATGGTGGCAAATAGAAAATAGCTGACCTGGATAACCTTGTCTGTCAGCCAAGTTTGATTAAAGGCCATCATCTTAATATCCATGTACCAAACATGTACATTATTATCAAAGAGTTTGCATGAAAATTAAGAAGCACATCGCCTCGTTAGTGTGGATAAATATAGAGCACATATACATATTATCTACAGCCAGATTTCAAGATTCAAATTCCCGGGCGATTTCCGGGCCGTTGCATCGAATTTAAAAGCTATTATTTATCAAAGCTGTTATTCACCAAGTTATCAAGAAACATCAACAAGAGAAACTAGAAAAACTGGCACACTAGACGAGGACCATGAAGGCCAGAAGAATTCCTCCACATCACCATTTTATATCTGGTGTCTGATGTTTACAGCAATGTCAGGTGTAATACTACAGAATCAAGGACTCGATCTTTCTTGATTCATAGGATAGTAGTGACAGTCGATCGCAGTAATGCTACCCCCGTATTGAAGACATTATCATTGGATTTTAAACCATGGAAGAAGTTTCTTTATCTGGCTTAATTTGACTCAATGTGACTTTGCATTCCTCGTCATCAAATCATTCAACTTGCTTCTTCTTAACATTTTATGATTTATTCCATTAGATTCTTGTAAATGGTGTTTATTGAAGTCAGAACAAATTTCAGAAATGTTTGCTAATTAATTGAGAATGCAGGTTTTGAAAATATCACGTCTCAAAAGGCAATTATCTACTTCAGCCTTGCATGTTTGAAAGTTGAAGTCTGAAAAATTGACAAAAAGCAAAAATTATATGAAAAAAGTTACAAAACTACATGAATCGGTTGATAAAAAATTTAAAAAAATATTATTCATATTTTGTGATCATTAGAAAGTACGAAAAATGAATCGTTACATCGTTGGAAAATCACTCAGATCTCATACATAGTTCACGAGTTACAGTTACGTTCATAGTTACCACTGAATAAACGCCTGATCATCTACGCTCGCTTAAAAAAGTTAACCAGCTAAATGCGTGATATATGTGTAGGACTAATTAAGTTCATTCTTTTATGGTTCTGAGTATTTTCAAAAACAATAGGCTCAATAATATAAATGTCATTAAATTTCTAATAGGCTATCAGTGAATCCCGCATTCTTGAAATATTTTCTTTGGCTGTCGATTAGTAATCCGGTACAGTTGTAAGAAAGACATACGAGTACGTCGCGGTTAACCGGCGGAATAGGTCTAGGATATCTGGACCTTTTTCCTAGGCATATGGAATAGACTAGCAAAATTTACTTGATGAGTTACCTAGAATGGTATTCAATGACCTATTTTTCGCGTTTCTGGTATAGTTGGGATCGGAACAGAGAGCAAAATCTTTACCGCTAGCAGAAGCTCCGGATGGCTCCATATACTGGTGATCCCGATATTTGGAAGCATACATAATCCCCATTGGTTTGGGTGATCCTCCTGTCATGATTTACTGGGAAGTTTTCAAACTCATCACTTAGCTTATTTTTATTCGAAATATCAACGAAATCTCTGATGCACTTTTCTGTCAGTGGCAGCGTTGGCGGGCTTTTGTTGGCATGATTCTGGCCTGAAATCATCCTCAACTTGGTGTGAATGTTGGCACATAAGTAGCCTATAGTGTTAAATAGCGCGATTCTTCATTAGATTTTTTATTCCTCAAAAGGTTGTGCTTGTGTAAAATATCTTTCAACTAATGAAATTGATAACATGAAGATCATTTAGATATGACTTTTCAGTATGTAGGTAAAGGCTGCATAATTTGCCATATTACAAGTCTGATACGAAATTGCATACAAACACATTATGAAACACAAAAATAATAACGATTGATTGCGACTTTATACTTGTATGTACGAATTATAGTCAACTCAATTGCGTACACGACCTCAATGTAGTAAGAATAGCCATAGATTGTTTTTTATAGAATGTAACGATTACTTACTTGGAAATCTCTTAGCGATTTCACTATAAGCGACGCGTCAACGACATGACCATCGCCTCACAGATATCATTGACAGTCATGTAAAAACGAAGCAAATTTATTTAGTCATGAATATTCCATGCAGATGTTGTGCATATTTACTTGATTATATCCATGAAGATTCGAAGACATTAAATAGAAATAGCGGGCTTAATAACAGTCATATTACTAGTAGTTGAAATCAAGAAATTATGTTTACTGAACTTAGAGATAAAAATGGCATTCCCACGCTATTTAAGGAACTCATTGGTCATTTCGCTAAAATTTAATGGCGATTTCCGGGCCCCAACAAAATTCCGCGGCGATTCCCAGGCTGCCCGCCACCCTGTATTTAGAAGTGCGAGCAATTAAGAAAATTATAGACACCATCGAGTCAAGAGTGATAAAAGGATGAAAAAATATGAATTACAGTATCGAAGTCTTCAGTGCATAATTGAGGTTCTCCTGAGCTGTCACGAAAAGTTAAGGAAATGATCAGAATAATTCCGTTCTACATTTTCTAAAATTAAGGATGTAATTAATTCATGGTTTACTAATTCATTCGTGACGTTGCGTTATATCCGAAAATTAATCGCATCTTGCCTAAATTTCTATCATAGTATACTCAATTTTGTAAATAATTGCAAATCATTCCATTGCATTTCAGTCTACTTTAATTCCGTCAATATTGTCATCGATGTTTGCAATATGCTCACCGATTTATCACACTGTGAAGCAATAAAGATTATCCTATCTCACAATCAGCCTATTGGTGAAATTCACTTTCCCATTATGTATTTGCATTTTACTTCCAATCAAGGTTTAGAAACAAACAGGATAGACACAATAATGGCTTCTCAACCAAAAATAGTGACGTAATAATTGTTCATAAGTTTTATGAGAATAGAATTCACCGGATATTGGATTGACGATTCAGTACATAATTGGGATAGTAATCCAATAATCACGGTTCACATTTTGTCTTAGGATCAGACTAGATCTTAGGTCAGGGACTAGAAATCGACCAAAATGAGTGACAAATATACGCATTCATGTACCGAAGGTCATCACATTATGTTATACCTATCCATGTTTAGTGCAATCACTACATTAAGTATGAGTAACACTTACCCTGAATAGCACCCATAGCGCTTGCGAGTCAAACCACCTACGTTCATCAGAGAAAATTTTTTTTCATTGGACTGTCAGGACGAATGTCCAGGATTCTCTGGCTGGCTAATTGTCTGAATTTTGGATTCCTCTACTTTGTAACTTTAAATCTTGTCATTTTTTCCTTCTCTATACGCATTTGAGGAGGATGTCTAGCAACGAAAATTCATAGTTAGCTATTTGTTACAAATAAATTACAACCGTACCGATTGACTTATTCATTTTCCATTCAACTTCCTACAAATCAACAATGTACTGTGTTCATGCGATGTCTGCAGGACATCGGGAATGTAAGCAAGTTCTATATTTTCAATGTGCATTGACGGAATCGAACATGAATTCTAAGAAATTTTTTTCGAATAAAAAGTATGTTCAGATGAAATTATAAAACACTGTACAAAATATGATGGCCAATTACCTGTAAAAATACTGAAAATATATAATGGTCAACAAATTTCCTTAGAGTCATCTTGGTTCTTTGGACCTAATTTGATATCATTCAAATGCTTATCATTAATTCCAGACTCACACTATGTTTCCTCTACTGTGGGTGAATCAACTTTCAACTTCATCATTCTCATTATTATTTATCGAAACATTAGCACAACAGTCCACAACTATGCTTTGCAAGCGACAACTTCCTTCCGTTGTCCCTTCGAAATGTCCATTTTACTACCAGCACTAAACAGCATTACACTACAAACACTCCAAACCAGCAGAAGTAGAAGTGAATGCAACTTCGACATGAGACAGAGTCGTGATCAATTCCATTAATAGACGCCTAATTTGCAGGTTTTCATTATATTCATTGCTCAATTTAAGTGTTTCATCTCTATTTTGATGTTCCAGTTCAATTTAGTTTTGAATTCAAGATTATCAAAATGTTTGTGATGCTTTTAAACTTTAGTTTCTTGATAATGTCATAGTAGAGTGGTCAACAGCTTCGAGTTTTATATTTTCAGGCTCGGCTGCCAACCTGGATGTTAATACCATGGACAAAAAGTCTTCTTCAAACAACAAAGAAATGATTTTCTGGAGGATTTCAAAGAAAAAAAACGAGGAAAGCGCTTGCTTGATGAAAATAGAAAACTATATAAAATTTCTGAGAGAAAATCGATGAAATGAAATCTTATTTAATAACACGTCTCTATTTTCTTCAGCACACAACATTTTCTTGAATGAATTAAAATTGAAACAACAACAATGGATGAAGTGTTGAAAAGACTTTGGTTAACCATTTTCATTAAGTTGATGTTGGGAAACCAAGTAGATTAGATGGTAATAATTCTTTTTTTTATTATATGCTCTATTAATTTCGGCCTCCTCTTAGGCCATCATCAGAAGCAAAGTTCCCAACATCAACTTAATGAAAACAATGGATGACTAAAGCACGTCTTAAGATCTAAGTCTATCTATCTGATGACCACCTGAGATCGATAGAAACTTTGTAGAGTACATACACCTACATGAAGAGTTCAACGAGCTAATGATTTCGATCACTTGAAATGAATATGAAAAGCTCCAAGCTTCGCAACTAACGTAGCTGTTTCTAATTATTTCAGAGATGGAAAACATCAAACAGAAAAAAATAAGAGAATATACTGTAGATGCAACGGCTACGATCAATAGATGTTCTTCAATTAACAAAGTAATTCAGTGACAGTATGTAGTTAATTTCAAAAGATGACTAGAAATAACAGTAATGCTTCAAAGCCCAAAATAGATAAAATCACAATTTGTAGGGCATTCCACAATTTGATATTACCTTAAAAAATGATGAGTACATCTATTCCTGAGCATCATCATGGCACATCTGCTCACATAAAATTCAAAGCGACACTTGCACGGACAAGTCATATAGAAAGATGTCCGCAGACTTGGACAATATTTAAGCACTAAATACAGGCGAAGCTCGTTAATTCGGACACGGATAATTAAGAGTTCAGTTAATTAAGATCACACGGCCGTTGCATTTTTTGTATCTTTTGCATATATAAGCTGATGTTTAATTACGATTTTCGATAATTAAGACATTGAAAGCATGGTGTCTATGATCTTAATTGACGAGTTTTGACTGCAAGCGGATTCAAAATAATGGATCCGTGGCTAACTTTGAAGACTATGGAATTTTCTCCTGGTGGCTTCTAAATTCGGCCAAATTCTAGGATGGTCAGTTGCCCACGACTTTCAGCGTCGTCTAGTTTCTTCTGGCTGAAGTGTCACGAACAGGTTCAAATATGATCTGCTACTTCATGAACTGGCGTTTAATGTTGTTTATAGTCAGACAGACTAGACTGCTTCTTCTAGTACAACAGAAGATTGAGTGCTATATCCCGCACGAAAATAAATGGGTGTGTTCTTACGTATGATTCATACCCTTTATCATACGTATGCAAAGGTATGCGAAAAGGGGTATGAAACATGGTATGTTCATACGTGTGAAATGTAACGCTTTTCATACGTATGAATATGTATGTGAAATGCATACCTTTGCATACACCGTGCGAAATCAGGCCGTATTAATACGTATGTTCGCATATGCACTTTGCATACCCTTTCATACGTGTGCAAGGGTATGCTTTTAGCATACATATGCAGGAACGGCTAATCATACGTACTTTTGCACGTGCGAAATCAGGCCTGGAAGTACTTATGTTCGCATATGCACTTGACATACCCTTTCATACGTATGCCAGGGTATGCATTTAACATAGTTTTTCATGTTAGTGCTATGAACAGCTAACATACACGTGCTTTTGCTAATGCATACGCGTAGATCCCACGTTTAGAAACCCATTATTTGGACGCATGCATTTTGGAAATTGCAATACAAATGAAATTGATTCATGAAGCGCACAGCTTAAAGTACAACTTAGATTGGACTGAAGTTGTCCAGAAAAGCTCAATTTGTCTTTGGATGCAACACTCATAAAACTCGGAAAAGGTAGGAGAACATTATATTCTGCAAAAGACTCTATTACTAATTACTTTTGTGATGATTGAGAAAATCAAGTCCTTGCGGCACCAAATTGTGCGCTTTTCATCTGTCATTATTGGGTTAAAAAATGGATTACAAATCTGTTGAGTCTATTCAAAGTTCTTCCAAATCTTCGTTATTTTCACATTCTTCGTCATCTTCTTCGTTTTCTTCAACACTATCCACATTGTCTCCACTTTGCCCTCCCTTCCGTCGCTTCGCCTCTTGATTCATCTTTCTGACTACTTCATTGACCTTTGTCCCTGTCACTTCAACACCTAAGATCTTCGTCGCCATCGCTGGAAAGTAAAAAAATGGCATGCATAATATTAATATGCTATAATTAATACATGTACACATGGAAGGCCTATATAAAAAATTAATCAAATATTCTCAAAATATATAATTCTATCTCTATGCATACGTGCTTGACTACACGTGTATACATAATAATCATATAAACAATAATAATAACGTTTATTTCATAAAGCCCCATTAATTGAAATCGTGGGGTACAGATATACATGCATTATGAAACAACTACAGACATGTTTTCAAGTCCAAGCAAACAAATGATATATACTGGAAGACTCAGTTACGTATAAGCCACTTACATTCTACTGCGAGCATTCTCTTCCTGTCCATTGCAGGCTTTCCATCAAAACCTTTCGGGGTTTGGGTTTTCAGCTCTGCCACAGTGAACGTTTATCCCTCTTCTGATTGCCCGGGATGCCGAGGCAGCAACCTTTGGCAACATGTCCACGCTGTCGATGCATCTTCTGGAGAAGGTCACGCCGTTGTAGGTGCACTCCTGAACCGCAGGCGATGGTGTCGACTGCATGGCCTCCAGGCGCTGGGTCACGGCCGATAGGCGGTCGAAGATCATGCCGATGTCTACACAACAAGAAAAATGCTCTAAAGTCAACTGCATGAATGTCTGAATTGCGGGCGTTGTGGCATATAAGCAATCTATCTAAGAAATGGAGTCGATAATTTCGGCAATATTTTCAAGCATTTTTGTATTCACACGCATTTCCTGTATGATTTCAATATATTTATAAAGAAATCGATGAAAAAGTTGATTTTCATGCTTTCAATATACGCGTCTCTTCATGAAGAGGAAAGAAGTTCAGGGCATGCATGAATTTTTATTGTCAATCAATTACACGTTTGGCATATTTAATGATTATCAATTCGAAGTACAGGCCTCACAGCAACTAAGCATGCAAAAATAGGAGGTTAAATTTAGTAGTGTAAAATGGGTCAAAAAGAGGACAATGAACATGTTTTTCGACCAATTCTTATTTTTTTTGTTTATTTTCTTGCGGTTTTCAGCTCTCTCCAAATTAATTCAAATTAAAAAATACTGAGATTTCAACAAATTCCAAACAAGTGGTGTCATGAGTTTTTTTAATTAATGGGATGCGATTAATGGCAGCCGAATTTTGATTTCTTCAATCGAAGATGGAAACAGTACTCAAGTAGCATTTATGCTATGGAGAAGAAAAGTCTCTATACGATTTAACAAAGCACTAACTTAAATCAGCGAATATTTGTCGACGTCATCAACGTCATTGAATATACCTTAAGTCATGAGCCTTAGAAAACTATTGTTCCATTGACGCTTATTTGATTTCTTAGGGCACTATAGAAAAATATTCACACTATAAAAAAACACGAGGAAAAAATGGCGTAAATTCAACTATCAAAAAATCCAGATAGAATAAAGTGGAAAATAATAGAATAAGTTCCAGTGTAGAGGCTACGTTATCAAAAATGTGCACTGTAGATATTTATAGGCACCTGATATTGGCCAACTTTATGGGCTTCGTCAATGTCCCAATGTACGAATTTGTCTCTCAGGCACTGATGAAGTACAGCAAATTCCGAAAAATAGGAAAAATAGGAGAAAACCAGAAAATAGGAGACCCTAACCGAAAAAATAGGACAAATCTTCAAAAAGTAGGAATAATAGGAAAAATAGGAGGTTTGTGAGGCCTGGAAGTATATATATGAAAAATGCGGGAACAAGTACCTGACAATTGCCGAATGTTGTCTGCTTGATTAGAATTCCGCTCTTCTAAAATCGTGATTTTTTCTTTCAGCAGCTGATTCTTATCGTGAAGAACTTTACAGCTTTTGCATTCAGCTGAAAGGAGATCAACATCAACTAAGAAAAATATTTTTTGTTTAAACTAACTGGAAATTACTAACCTGTAGACGCCACTTGAACTTGATTTTTTCTTTTCCTTGCTGATGTGTTCTCGGCTGAATGAGCTTATCATTGAGCGCATGTATTGATCAGCTTCTTGTCGTGAGTCGAAGGCCGATAGACTAACAGGTGTAAAGCGCCAGACAAGACGTCTAATTTTTGGGAGCATAGCTCTAGAGATTATGTGCCTTAAAAAGTGCCGCAGTCGAAGCTTCGAGCCTTTCGGGATTGTGGCTAGCATAACTTCTGCACCTTCAAAACGCTACAAGCAAGGCCTCTAGCCTTTTGTGAGCATAACCTGCAATCTTTCCTGACTTCTCATACAGATCCTTGAAAATCATTGACCTACTTTTCCCGAATTTTCCAGACTTCCCAGACAAATCTTTAAAAATAATGCTTTTCCAGAGTCACGGGAGCTTCATGATTACCTTCTAGTACAATGAACTCAGACATCACAGGGCAACTAGCCATTCATGCATTGATATTATACAAGCAAGTATCAACTTCACTCTAATCTGCCTATCAAGAATTGCCTCCTGTCTAGCATCTTTATGAATGCCATCCTGAGCTACATGGCAAGTGACATCTATAAAGCTCTAATTTCAATGTTTGTGTTATGATTTCAATGAATATGATTTTATCAACTTCAATGTTCGAGGACACAATGCTCTGCTTTCATCCATTTCCTTCTTTAGTTCTTCGACTTCACTCCTCAATGATTTCGTCCCGCTTCGCCAACGGCTACTTTCTGAGGCCAATGACAGCGATTGTACTGTAGTATGAGTAGTACATTAGAACACGCTAAAATCTCTAACCATTTGGGATCAAATATCAATGAAAATACGGAAAACGAACGAGTAAATAGAAATTTAGAGCTGCAAACTAGTAATCTAGTGAAATTAGAAGAATTACAAAAAATAAAAATAGGGTTATCTTCAAAAATCTCCTGAATCTTAAGATGATTGTGAATAGAGCAGCATTCATAACACACGTGCGTCATGTACAGTTGTATACGGAATGATACATGTGAAAATAAAAAACAATACCTGTACATAAAATCCGATCATATATTCATCGACAGAATTTGCTTATACAGATTACATAAATATGAAATTACAAAAATTACCTATGAATTACAAAATTGAATCTATCAATAGAACAATACATGCTAAATACCATACGTCTGGTCCTTTGGAAATAAATCTTCAATCATTTCCATGTATACATTAGTGTCTTCTGGTTGTCAGTGGATTAAGTGAATAGTTCACAAATTTAATTCACAGCGAACTATCGTAATGATCACGCTTTAATGAATTGCCCACCCGAGTCGAGGAGCACCTCTTAATCCGTTGCATGGAGCGACCGCCCCTTCACGCGTGTCGAGGAGCACCTTCTCCGTTGCATGGAGCGACCGCCCCTTCAAGCGTGTCGAGGAGCACCTTCTCCGTTGCATGGAGCGACCGCCCCTTCACGCGTGTCGAGGAGCACCTTCTCCGTTGCATGGAGCGACCGCCCCTTCACGCGCGTCGAGGAGCACCTTCTCCGTTGCATGGAACGACCGCCCCTTCACGCGCGTCGAGGAGCACCTTCTCCGTTGCATGGAGCGACCGCCCCTTCACGCGCGTCAAGGAGCACCTTCTCCGTTGCATGGAGCGACCGCCCCTTCACGCGCGTCGAGGAGCACCTTCTCCGTTGCATGGAGAACTAGCTGCTTCCTCCTGTTTCATTATCATCAGTGCATTCGAACGAATGACACTGATAAAAATCAAAACTCAATCGAACGAACGAACGAATAACATACAGAGACCATGTGATAATGCACTGAAGCAGAGGTGCAGTCCAGGGCCATGAGTCGATATCCTTTGTAGACATCTCGCTGAAGAGATTCCGGAAGTATGTGACTTTCCGAAATAGACCAATTGTGAATGTAAACGCATAAAAGACAATACAGTAGGCCTAACTGTATTTTAATTGCATTGTAACTGCACAGTAACTGAATTGTCTTGTATGCGTGTATATGCCCAATTCCACTGATTTTGTTGCTAAAATGGAATACAATCAAGGTTCTGCAAATAGCAAAGGCAATTCTCTGCCTTAACATTTAACATGTCAAAATTTCACACTGGACGCTTACCTGCTCAGGTTCTTCAGTTTTTTGCATATCGTTTCATACGTACGATATGGTATGCGAGTTTCATCCCATCAACATACGTATGAATTTTGCATATCGTTTCATACGTACGATATGGTATGCGAGTTTCATCCCATCAACATACGTATGAATTTATTTATTTTCGTGCGGGTATACCTAGTATTGACAATTGACCCTCCGTTTGGTATACTGCCATCGCATACTTTTAAGTGGAAATTATGCCCCATGCATGGTTTTTACACACGAGTGGATGCATTACTCTAGTGAATTACATAAATGCTTTAACGCCTCTGCTCCCCCATACTGGGGCCTGCACGGTGTTGAAATAATAACTGTTTTGTGGAGCGTCGTGGTACTTTTAGTACGGAAGACCTTCATGCGGAACTCCAATCGGGGCTCGATCCTTGGACCAAAAATTCGCTTGGCCAGACACTCAACCACTGTGCAAAAGAGACCACCATAGCCATTATAACTATATAATAACATGCATAAATAATTCAACCTGTTCAAACAGAAGGGTTCTATTTTTACTTCCTCACCTGTCTAAACAGGGCTTCCGCTGGGTGCAAAACAGAAACCACCCCGATTCGTAGACGCACTGATGAGCAATTGAAGGACGAAACACAATGTCTATGATTGCAAGGAGTTCAGTGCTTGAATTGTTCAAATCTGGTGACATCTTTCCATTCTATGCCAACGCGAACTAGCACTCGACAATCTTTTAAAGCATTTTAGACGAATGAAACTTGAATCTAACAAATATTAAAAAAAAAGCAAAATGCAAAGCGAATGTGCATGGATATGAGGAATTTAGTGCCCCGTGTCGCATGGAGTATGTAAAACAATTTTCTATCAAATTATTGACAGATTTTCAATTTCACTGAACTGCTAAAAAATGTGTGCAAATGCTTAGATTAACTGTATAATTAGACATTCATTTCTGCCAGTAATTCAACGTTGTTATTTCAGAACAATTCTGAATACGCATAACGTAAGAATATTTCGTGGTCCTCCCCTATGGAGAATGGACAAAAGGACGCAGAACGAAAAAGTAGCTAAGCAAGTAAATACAAATCTACACAACTTTTACATCGAAATGAAGAAACAACAGTTTCATTGATTTTCAGCGATGCATCAAAAACCAATAAACGATCACTGGGAGACTCAAAGTTGGATCATCTCCTCCTTATAGGGAACTTATAAAAGTTGAAATCTGATATAACGATTAAATAATTTTCCTTGGCGGTTCTTTAAGATGAGGTCGATCACGCGTATCACTACTGGCCAATCTGTCCATGGAAATATGAGAGCTTGCTCTGTTTGGGATAAACTTTTGATTGTTGGAGACTGACGTGGAATAGTTGCTTTAAATTTTTTCAGATACAATATATTCAATGCTATTGGAACAAAGCCACATTTGAGGTCCAAAATGAAACATTCCAATTTACAAAGCCCGTGCTTTAAAGGCGGTATAATTGTGCACAAATTTATTCACTCATTTACTGCTTTTATCTTAGTTTACCGTAAATTGTTGACATTGAGATCTACCACACATGCGACTTGGAACCTCAGTAGCAATATTACTAATAGAAAGATTTTATTTTCTTGAACGTCACTCTGCTATTTTCGACATTATTAAAACCAGTGGCTACACATTTTACAGAGAGCGTGTCATATTCAAATATGTAGGGGCCTTGCATGCCTAATCGTACTAGCCGTCTAGCACGGACGAAGCATGATGACAAATGCCTTCTTCATATGTTTAATGGCAAAATGGATAAAAAGAAACAGCCATATCTAGGTGATTTAAGATTTTTCGGAGCTCGACTGTAAAGTCGCACACTGTGCACTGCATGCAAAACCACATAGTAAGGCATTACAAAACACTAAAGCATCAAATGCATACGAAAATATTGTGGAAGTACCGTTTAAAGGCTAAAAAAAGGTAACTATCAGAAGCTCTAAAATTCTTTTGCTCATTAACGAAGCTAAAAATGAAATTTTCTCAGCAAGCTATTCAGTACAGGTTCACTGTTGATAGATCCACTGTCAACTTTCGCAAAGAACAATTCTTATGATTAGACGTCACCTAATGTTAGTGTGAGACCCATGCCATAACAAGTGAGTCCATCAACACACCCTTACCGCAACTGCAGAATAATTATCTGCTACGGATGACCACCTTCATAACGAGCGAAACGGTAACGAGCGTTGAACGTTTTTTGCAAAAAACGTGTAACTCCAAAAATAATGAGAGTATCACATCACCCCTCGATTCCTCTTCGATGGTTACTTTGAAACTCTAATCGTGAACCTATTAGATGTTCAGACAATTTCACTGGGAGGACATTTTTCTACACTTGCCTGATTTTAGCAGAGGAAAACCGGGTGGTATTTTAGGTAACGAGGTAACAAGGTCTTAATTCCGATCTCCAGACCAGAAATCTTTTCCGCGCTTGAGTCCAAATTTTTACACAAGTTTAGTAGTTCATCAAAGAAAATAATCTGAAAATTTAGGGTTAGGAGCATAACAACTTTTAAGAGGAGACACGATGATAGTTAGAAAAGTGACTCTAAATAAATGAGCATAATTTATGAAATTGTCCTATAATTTTCCTCTCTTTGAAAACAGCTGATTTAATCCAATCTTAACAAAATCATATATTTCTATCCAATAAAAGTCATCAGTTTGGCCGGTCACTACTAAAATAGTGACAGTTGTTCTCTTACCCAGACCATAGGAATAGCACATTACATACACGTAGTTTATGTACGTAAACAAAGAAAAACTTATTCTCTGAAAAAATAGATTTTGCTTGACTCTTTCGTGTAAACAGATGCAAATCATCAAATGACAATTACGATGCATCTAGCAATTTTCACATACATAGATGACAATTAAAATGTTTGAGTCGAAACGTTTCTAAATACTTTCAAAAGAATTATGAATTAAATGCATCGGTCAGGTAGAAAATGCGCTCCTAATATATACTTTCATAGAAGGTCTTCATGGTGATGGTGGTGTCGACCAACCCCTCCCTGCTATTGGAAGGGGGACCAGGGGCCGTCAGGTGTTCGACGAGCAAATTGCCCACTCAAGTAGCGATACTCGAATACCATGGAGCAGTGTTGCGTCTCTAAGTGCGACATTAAGTGATTCAGTGTGACATCAGACAAGAAAATGCGGTCAGAATGTCCACTAAGTTATTGACGATTTTTTAACTAATTTTTTTTAGCTTTTAGAGTGAGAAGTTGATGTCCTGTGAGAAGTTACAGTGTAGCAAAAGTTTTCTATTAAGATGGCATTACAAGCCAACAAATTTTCTTTTTTATTATAAAAAAATTTCACCGATCAGACGGTTCACTTGAAAAGGATGATATCAAAGTTTGATATCAACAGTTTTGCATTGCACAAGAAAGTAAAAGACAGGAGCTTGTTCGAATTGCTCTGAAGAACACGAAGAAGAAAAAAGCGCCTGGAACATCGGACGTTGTCAATGAACTGTATTTGCACAGCTTGGACGTATCAGTCAAATGGTTCTGGAAGTTGATGATATCCCTCATGATTGGTGCAGTAGCGTGCTCATTCCTGTGTACAAGGGTGAAGGAGATCCTCTACAATGCGAATCCTACAGAGCAATAAAGCTGTTGGATCATGCTATGAAGGTCTTCGAAAGAGTGCTGGAGAAGAGACTGCGCTCTCAAATAGAGCTTGATCAAATGCAGTTCGGCTTTATGCCTGGTAGAGGTACTACTCTGCCCTCCAAAGGCAAAACAACTTAAGTCGGGTTAGTTTCGGTTTCCATGTTTTAACGCAGTTTTTTGGGGCTTGTTGTCATACATCTCCCATATAAATTTTAAAGCCCAACTCTCAATAGAAAAGAAGCTAGAGCAATTTGAAATTTGAATGGTCGCAAAGGTCAAATATTTTCAGCAGTTTTCCAAAGGCAAAACAACTTATATTCGACTTCCAAAGGCAAAACCACTTAAGTCGACACATAAGTTGTTTTGCCTTTGGAACTTGCTAAGTAATGAAGGTGTGTATATTCACATCAAGAGTGATAGCCTTCAACCAAACATTCTCACCTGTGGGAGCCACTAAAAAAAGGGGGCTAGCATTCGTGTGGGACGAGTCAACAGCTGGAAGGAACAAAGAGGATATCGCCAGCTGCTTCCTGCAATTCATCCATCACTTCCGCGATGTAATGGAGTTCACAATCTACATGGACAACTGCGCGGCGCAGAATAAAAACTGGTTCCTGTATGGAATCTGCCTGCAATGTGAGCAGCAACCGAATATCGCGATTCAGACATTGCGCCTGAAGTACCTAGAGACTGGCCATACCTTCATGGCAGCGGACTGTGACCATTCCAGAATAGGGAAAAACCTCAAGGCAATGAAGACCGTGTTGGACATCGAGGACTTCGCAGCTTGCTGTCAGACCAACAGAGTTGGTAGCAAGAAAATGGTCTCCTCGGACTTCGTCACTGAGAAGGACCACGATTGTATCTTTCAGTATCGGTTGAACAATCTGACGGCTTCAACGAATCCCCCAAAACCGATGCTGAGTGATGTCGTGGTGGCTGAATTTCGGCGCAGTCCAGCGGCAATGTACCTCAAGACGTCATTCGAACAAGGCGAATTCACCAAGTACAAGGTGGAAGATTTGGTGAAGAAGAGGTACCGGTCTCCTGAAACCTTCTCTCTACCCTTCGTCCGCCGGGGAATCAACGGAGGCATCAACACCTGCAAAAAGCGGGACATCATCGGGAAGTTGGTGCCTCTGATGCCGCAACACCGGCGAAGCTACTGGACTGATATGCCGGAATCCAGTTTGAGTGTAGACTTGATAAACTCCGATGAATGACAGTTTTTTGCAGAGTCTTTTGTAAGAGTTCAATACAAGCATTTGTGATACAAGAACAATTTCTTTTTTGAGTCTAGTTTATTTTCTATGGGTTTTTATTAAGAATACCTTGTAAATTATAGAAGAATGCAATTAAGACTATCGGCAATTAATAAGCAGTATGTGATACGTTTATCAAAGAGATGGAAAAACAACTTAAGTCCATATGCATGGGAATGGCTGTTCCCAAAGGCAAAACAACTTAAATCATATATGACCCTGATGACGTCATCACTTTTAGCTCAACTTTCATGTCAGAATGAGTTACCACATAGTCTTTACTCAAGTGAAGTTTCAATTTGAAATTCGCAAAATTAGTGAATTGGGAGAACATTTCAGAAAAATGGCTCTCCTGTGAAATTTGGAAAACACGACTTAAGTTGTTTTGCCTTTGGAGGGCAGTACTGATCCCATCTTTATAACCCGACAGGCTAAAGAGAAATATCGTGCAAATATAAGCAAAAGAAGATGTTCCTAGCCTTCGTTGACCTTGAAAAGCCTTCGACAGAGTTCCAAGAGAAGTTCTACAGTGGTCTCTTCGCAAAAGTGGAGTCGAGGAATGGTTTGTAAGAGCGATAATGACATTACATCGTTCATTTTCATTTCCTTCGATCTTATCCAATATAGAGACTTTAACACGTTCTAGATGACCATGTTCTAAACAATGAAATGACACTACTTTACTTTCATCATTATGTTTGAATTCAAAGCGATATCCAGTTATCCTCTCCCTAAGAGACATTCCTGTTTCCCCAATATATAGAGAAGAGCAATTTCTTAATTGAAGACCGTATACAATGTTAGTAGCGCTGCATGTAGTGTTATTTGGTTTGATATTTTAAGAAAGACCTGTGACGGTGACATTAATGTTGCTAGATTCGAAATCATTTTTGCATGTTTTACAGCGCGCTCAGCCACAAGGTGTAACGCTTCCGGTTTATCTAGTAGCTAAATTTCGCTGGATATTATATAACTTTGAAGAAACAAGAAATTGTTTCATCTTAGATGGCTGTTTCCACTAAAGTTCTATCTCAAGGTTGCTATCATATAGAAAGAGCTTTCAATATTGAGCTTACTTTACGAACTTTTTTCGAATTTCTTTGTGAGACTCACTCATGTGTGGTAATGTCCAGTATATAGATACTTTCGTTTCTCCACAGTGATCATCAGTTTGGTTAGACGTAGGATGATCGCAATTATGAAAAATCTTGTCTACAAAGAACTGTAGCCGTGTTTTATGAAAATGACTTTGACAATATTTTATTTTGAATACGTATAGTATTATCAGTCATCAGTTTTTGGGAACGCATGTATAAAGTTTTAATAGCATTAATCTTGCAGTTTTCCGGAGAATAGGCTAGCTTATGCGTATACACAAAGGTATTGGGATTTTTCACATAGCCACATAGTTTTCACTGTATTATCTTCAATGCGGACAATCATGTCAAGAAAGAATAACATATTATCAACCGGATACTCCATAGTGAACTTGATATCATGAAGAGAATTAAGCTTATTTAGTAATGTTTCGACAGAATTCTGATTTTCAAAAATCGCAAAGAAATCATCGACATAGCGGATATAAAATCATGGCATAGTAATTTGCTTTTCCAGCATGTCTAAATAAAATTCCGCCATAATGAGTGCAAGGGATAAGCTCATGCTTTAACTTTTGACTTGAACATAATTCTTATCGTTGACGATAAAAGGGGTCTCAGTATACGCAATTTCTAACGACTGGTGTCTTTAGAGACAGGGAACTTATCAGAAGGAATAAACATCGGTGATATATACTCGCATTATATGTATTTGATCCTATGTATCCTTTGTATATGTACTTGATAGTGTCGCTGACAGGAATATTAGACGATGCGTAACACATGGCCTGTCGGGGATGGAGTTTGTGAGTTTGCTTTGCCTGTGTGCTAGCTATGTGCCGACGTGGTTAGGAGTGTGCGTTTGGTTGAGCACTTGTTTTGTTACTACATTGGGTGGCTGTGTGGGTGAAGGACCTTCATCTACTCAGGAGTGGGGAGGGACTTAATCCTGGCAGAGATTGGCTACAATTGAATATCTGCGCGCACGCTCAGCTCGGAGCATCAAACGCGCAGCAAGGAAAAGCACAAAGCTGAATTGTATTCATCAAGCTTGGCCCACTTAACATTTGCAACTAAGAAAGAAGGTTGCAGTAAGACGTACGAGGGCTTTGGTTGTACGTCCACGAGTTCATTTGGTCCAGGTTGCGACCCCCTTTTGAACTGCCTACTTGGTAGCGCTTGTAGGTCGTGCCCCCTGGATACTACCATTTTCATCGCCGGTAGTAACTAAATCAACCGAAGTAGTGCTGGGCGGCTTTAAATAACCTGGCTAACCCGGATAGTTCGGGAGGGTAGTGGAACCTTGATGGAGGAAATGCCATCAAAACATTATGGTACCCACACGAATGACCTGATTGAGGTTGACGTCAGGAAGGGCATCCGGTCGTAAAACTGTGCTCAATCTTACTGCTTTGATGATGATGACCTCTACTTATAATGGGCGGGGTACAGCCCGTAGTATCCCGTGGGCGACCTCGTCAGCCTACGATAAGAGGAATGACGGAGGAGTAAACCAACCAGGTTCAGGTTATGACGGCAAGCAGCTTGATGCTGACTGGAAGGTTGAGAAGGACTGTTCGCGAGTAAGCACTTGGAATGTCGGTAGCATGTCACGAAGATCTGGTGAAATTGTGGAAACGATAAGAAGAAGAGAGATTGATATCTGTTGCTTACAGGAAACGCGTTGGAAAGGTGGATCTTGTAGATGGCTTGGTCCTTTACAAGGTCGGTACAAATTTCTTTGGAAAGGCGCACAGAAGACGGCGCTACTGGAGTAGGTGTTCTGATTGCCGAAAAGTGGACGGACAAAATTGTTGGCGTCGACAGAATAAATGAACGTTGCATGATAGTAAGATTGTTGGTGGGTGAAACGTTGTTCCATATAGTGTCAGCGTATGCCCCTCAATCCGGAAGAAGTGATGCTGAAAAAGATGTATTCTGGAATCAGATGACACATGCGGTTGGGAAGATCCCAGACAGAGATACTGTGATAATTGGAGCTGACTTCAATGGTCATGTTGGAAGGGAAGTGAATGGCTTCGAAGGTGTTCATGGTGGATATGGTTTTGGTGCAAGAAATAACGAGGGCCTCCGTGTGCTCGACTTCGCAGATGCTCTGGAACTAATTCTATGCAACACCTACTTCAAAAAGAGCTCCAACAAGCTCCTTACTTACAGCTCTGGTGGTAATGAAAGTGTCATCGACTACATATTGGTTCGAAGAAGAGATCGAAACAAAATTGTCGACACGAAAGTCATACCAGGTGAAGAATGTGTATCGCAGCATCGGCTACTTTTAAGTGACCTGAAGATAAAACCGGTGAAAAGATTTTCAAGAAAATGTGTGTCACGTATACGAATTTGGAAACTGAAGGACCCAACGCTGGCTGCACGCTTCAACGATTAAGTTTCAAATCATGCTCATCGCAATGATGAACGGAATTCCGTTGATGCTGCATGGCGTGACATGAGAGATGCATGGATTCAAAGTGCTGAGAAGGTCTGTGGTCGAACCAAAGGTTGGGCAGGCAGGAAGGAGACCTGGTGGTGGAATTCAGAAGTGAACGAAGCTGTGAAATATAAAAGGAAGTGTTTCAAACAGTGGAAAAAAAATAAAAGTGATGCAAATAGGGCTATCTACGAACAATCAAGACGGAAGGCCAGGAAAACAGTTTGGATTGCACAAGAAACTAAAAGACGCGAGTTTGCAAAGAATCTTGACACTGATGACGGCAAAAAGCGATTCTTCAAAATTGCGAAACAGATGGCATCCGAAAATCGGGATATTCAGGGAGTGTCGTGCGTTGAAGACGAACAGGGAAACATCATGGCCAAACTTGATGAAGTGAAACAAAGATGGAGAGACTTCATGACAACGTTGATGAATGTTGAAAACAGCTGGGACGGTGCAACTGAGTGTCCTACTGTGAAGGGTCCGTGGCGAAGCATATCTGAAGAAGAAGTTCGAAATGCTCTGAACAACACGAAGAAGAAAAAAGCACCCGATCCGTCCGATGTTGTCAATGAAATGTTCTTGCACAGCCTGGACGTATCAGTAAAATGGTTATCAGAGCTGTTTAACGAAGTTCTGGAAGTTGATGATATCCCTCATGATTGGTGCAGTAGTGTGCTCATTCCTCTGTACAAGGGTGAAGGAGATCCTCTACAATGCGAATCCTACAGAGCAATAAACCTGTTGGATCATGCCATGAAGGTGTTCGAAAGAGTACTGGAGAAGAGACTGCGCTCTCAAATAGAGCTTGATCAAATGCAGTTCGGCTTTATGCCTGGTAGAGGTACTACTGATCCCATCTTTATAACCCGACAGGCTAAAGAGAAATATCGTGCAAATATAAGCAAAAGAAGATGTTCCTAGCCTTCGTTGACCTTGAAAAAGCCTTCGACAGAGTTCCAAGAGAAGTTCTACAGTGGTCTCTTCGCAAAAGTGGAGTCGAGGAATGGCTTGTAAGAGCGATAATGACACTATATCGCAAGGCAACTACGGCCGTTCGCACTAAGTTCGGAGACTCTGACCACTTCACTGTGGATGTAGGAGTGCATCAAGGTTCGGTATTGAGTCCATTGCTCTTTGCCACAGTTATGGATGCCGTAAGTGAAGCAGCGAGGAAGGGATTGCCATATGAACTTCTATATGCAGATGACCTTCTTATGGCTGACTCGGAGGAAGATCTTCAAGCGAAATTGCTGCGTTGGGAAAGAAGTTTGTCCTGTAAAGGTTTGAAGATGAATGCCACAAAGACAAAGATCATGGTAAGCGGTGGTAAAGACAGAGTCGAGAAGAAGTACCAGACAGCAAAATGGCCATGTGTAAAATGCTGCAAAGGTGTGGGAGCGAACTCATTCCAATGTAACATCTGCAATGGTTGGTTGCATGCGCGATGCTCAAAAGTGAAAGGGAGACTTACTGCGGCTATTAATCACAAGTGTGAGAAGTGCTTATCAGCTCCGAAGAATGATGGTGAAGATATTCCCAAGTGCGTTGACATGCACGGAACCCGACTTGAGAGCGTGGACAGCTTCTGCTATCTTGGTGATGTTATCGACAGTTGCGGTGGCGTTGAGTCAGCAGTGGTTGCCAGAATACGGTGTGGTTGGAGAAAGTTTCGGGAGCTCCAAGCCTTCTTAACATCGAAGTCACCATCCATGCGAGTCAAAGGCCAGCTGTATGCTGCATGTGTCCGGCAACCAATGATTTACGGTTGTGAATCGTGGCCCCTGCTCGCAAATCATGAAAGGATGCTGCTGTCTGCGGAGATGCGCATGATACATTGGATGTGCGGAGTGAGAAGATCAGAGAGAAGGTCGAATGAAGAACTGCGACAGGAAATGGGGCTAGAAAACATCTTGGATTCTATCAGAAGAGAAAGGTTGCGCTGGTTTGGTCATGTGCGGAGGAAGAGCGAGTCGGAATGGGTCAAGAAAGTTACGGACATGGAAGTATCTGGCAAGCGTGCCGCTGGACGCCAAAGAAAGACCTGGCGCGATGTCATCGCCTAAGACCTGAAAAGTGTTGGTGCTCAAGAAGCTGATACACACGATCGCCAGAAGTGGAGGAGCATCATCAAGCGGAAATCGTCTAACCCAGCATCTTCTGTACTACAAGGAAGCAAAAAGGGATGAGTAAGTGAGTGAGAAAAAAATAAAATATGCTTTCGATAATGCTGCTTACCAAAAATACTTCAATACATTTGTAGATCTTGTATGCTGCTTTCGCCATACAAATGGTAAATTATTGGATCATCACCGGAAACGGATGATGAAGTTAATTAATGTATCAAATGCAGATCATTCCCTGGCGCTTGTTGCATAAAGCTTTCAATAGTATTGAACTATCGATATTAAGTAGTAAATCGATGAATTCCGTTGCATATAACACACTATTGAAATATTATTGAACTTCAATACTCAATAACTCAATAGCATGTTTCAGTATTGAAAATGGCGGCATCCAATAGAAAGTGTTGCATAAATCCGCCCTCACTTTGCGGTATCTTTATTTACTAATATTCTAGAGGCGCTTCTTCATTAATCTCGCGTGCCACAAAAATCTTTCACGGGCCTCATGTTGTGCGCCACTGAATTAGTAAATGGCTGTGATAGTAGTATAGAAGATTGACTCATCAGGGAAATGCATATCATTCGTGGTTGAATCACCAAATAGCAGTTGCAATATTGAAACTTTGTTCAATGGTATTGAATTTCAGCAGTCCATTTCAATAGTCACTTCTTGCAACACCAAAACTGATAACTATTGACCATTGAACCTTTCAATACTAATAACCGATATTGAATTATTGGATTTCATGCAACAGGCCCCTGATCTGATAAGTTGATCCTGTAGGAGCCCTATCCCCAGAGTAGGATGAAAAACCCTATTGTTATCAATTCATCACCATATTTTTGAGGCATTTTACCATTACAGAAATGTTGATCCATTCCATGAACTTACCGGACAACATGATAGGATCTGTCGATATTCCTTTCTTCACGTGATCCGACTCCCCAGTCAGACTAGACTCATCGACCTTGATGTCATTACTTTGTATTAAAATACCATCTGCAGGTAATAGATCCCCTGTAACGAATAAATATTGATGTGATATGTTACCGGATATCGTAGTCGTAAATCAGTGTAACTGTCTCTGAGAAAACTTTATATCCAATGAAATTCTGAGAAAACTTAATATCCAAAATAAACTAAGAAATGAGAGCTGAAACAATAGTCAAAGATGATCGTATACTTTTAGTTTGAAAAGACATTATCTTTTATATGGTTCCCAAGAATATCAAGCTCGCTTCCATATCGCATGATGACGGTAAAAGGCAACTGTGTATTAAAGTTATGTTAACAGGCATGTCATTCAGAAAACAAAATTGGGAGCAAGCATACCATGTGCCAATCATTCATTGAGAAATAGCAATTGTTCTTTATTCCTGACTGAATTTTCTTAGTTCTGAAAGGATACTATAATTCTTCGAATTTCAGAAGACAAATGAGATGATATACACAAGAAAAATTCCAATTTCTGAAACACTATGATAAGGATAGTTTGTTGTAGATATCATACATACAATACCATCCAATCATGCATCATAGGCATCATACATTATATAGTAAATTTAGTGATTGATATATTAAGAACACTCTTCATGATTATTTATGTATGGTTGCTGTTGATGCATTATCAGAGATTCTCAGAGTCTTAAACTGAAATTCTCTTGATATTTATCCAACATAACATTGATATTGTCTTTTCAAATGCTTGTGCACATTTATACACAGATGACTGCTTTGTATAAAATGTTCATTAATTCATGCATGGAGAAATCACACAGTGTTATCAAGAATTGATTATATTTGTTGCATCTGATCTTGTCCACTACAATTTCTGGATACAACACTGCTCGAAAATTTCATTTGTTATCATGTATATCTCAACTGAGTCAGTTGGAAATTAAGAGTATCTTTTCAAAAAGTCAGAAAACATGTGGCAGTGACTCCCCTTATGTGCAGCTTCACATATCTCCCTAAATAGCTTTGCCATCGCCATGAAATGAGTTTAACGAGATTATATAAACATATTATAAGGATAACACACATAGAATGTAATGAAATGATTAATCTCTGAAAGTTCGCAGTGCTTCGTCCTTGTGAGAAAAACATTCTGCAACCGATCTAATCACAAGTTCACATAAATCACATACTTTGTTATTGCACACTACAATGATTTTTATTGTGTGAATACATTAAACAGCATTGCTGTATTTTATGTAGTCGGATGTCTTGTCATTTTGATAGCAGCATAAAGAGTGAATATTTTCTTTGTTAGAGAGATCATGAATTTTAGATCGATTTGTCCTCACACTTCCACTCAATGTAGCCAATAACTCAGTCGTCTCAAAGGTGATGAAATGTGGGAGAGAACCAGTTTAAGCTCAAGCGAAATAATTTATACACTCTCAGCTCGAATTGAGATTCCAAGCGGTTTGTGTGCTGAGTCAAAGAAGTAGTACTCGTAAAATTATACCGACTTTCAACGGAAGCAAATCCATTAAGGAAAGTAGGATCAGAGCTTAGGCGAGGCCAGATGAAGGCAACGTTTTTGTCTACTGAAATGTAACATTTTTATTAAGATGGAATCGCGAAAAATAGCCACATGCTGACAATGGCAATATTCAATTATCATTTCTAAATTACATTCACTATGAAATTGATTTTCACTGTTGTGCTTTGAATTTAGAGTTGGCAGTATTTTACTGCTGCTAAGAAATATTTAAAACGCCTAAAACAGTTTCCACAATATTCACTTCACTTTTTTTATTATGAAATAAACAACATGAATTCCGGTTCCGTACACATGCATAGCATAATTAACACATTGAAGATTAAACAGATCAGAAGACATGTTTCAAGTCATGATCTGGCAACAGGCTACCTGATTCGGTTTCGTACTTACATTTTAGAATGATTGTGTGAAACAAGATCCTCTAAAATATAGATACTGCAGATGATGCCCTAGTGCTTTCTAGCACTATCTAGCAACGCAGTCTCGCTTTTCATGAACGGTATCTCTGGCTCATTCTTTGCTATAATGAAGCAATGCATCTGATATCGAAATGTGAAGCAGCATGTATAATTGTTCCTACTGCATCCACGGTTGCCAAGTAGGATCGGTCAAAATAGTGACTATATTGTTGACTTTTTAGTGTGAAAATTACCAGCTGTAACTCTATTAATATACAATGCAATATTCCAATTCAACAATATCAAGTTTGACCATTGGCTGAAAAGTTAAAAATCATTCCAACTAAGGTCAAATTGCAGAACTAACGCCTGCAAACCGATGCCTAACGTCTGTCATTCAGCCAGCATCTTTCTAATGCGATTGTTATACTTATTTTTTTCCCTTTAAATTCCTCTTCTTTCAATCTTCGTTGGGTTTTTGCGATAGTTATAAAAAAACTTTAATTGTCCAATTCACCTCTGCATGTGATACCGTCAACGTAGCATTGGTACACAATTACAACATAAAGATACGGAGTAACGCAATGATCAAAAAGGTTCGATGAATGAAATCATGCCTAACAATACAAAACCAAACGAAAAAAATTCTGAAAGGATGGATGCAAATTTCACCGAGCGATTCAACCGAGTCCTCGCATTTCCTTATTGAAATTCCCATTAAAACCGAAAGTCAAACGAGGGTCAATCACATCCTAACACAGGTTGACGCAAAAAAATCAGTTGATTCTGACAACGACAACACATCCAGAAATGACTTATCTAGAACTCATTCAAAGATATGACAGTTTTCACATGATTAAATCGTGCATCAAGTTGCCATATGTAGTATGCATGAATAAAAAAATAAAAATTGTTAAAAACGCAAAAAACATTAAACGTCCTAATTGCATTAATACGTTAATCAAATACGAAACATAACAACAGAAGTGATCCCACAATTTATTTCTTGAAAAACATCTGCATAGATAAACTTCTATAGAATATAAATATCATCTCGAGATTCATCTAGTAGAATAGGTTATTTAGGTCATTCCATTAGTAGAAAGTCAGTGTGGACATTGAATGTAATAAGATGAAACTAAGAATTACCGCTATGTGCAATAAAATGATGTCAACAGCATCTATTACTTAACTAGATTGCTACTTATATATGTCGATAATGTTGCAATATTACAGTAAAATTTAGTAGACCTATTTGAAAATAAGATTACACACATTATAGACATACTCCTGATCAGTAGGTCATATTGGGTCCAAACAATTATCGTGTTGAAAACTATGTTGGGCAAATTGACACGAGGTTTTTATAATCACATAGACATTGTCAAGGTATCGATCTACTTCATACATGCATGGGTAGAGATTTTGTATCAAATTTTCGCACTCTAAAACAGTGCATTTTGTGCTGGCATTAGTTCATAAACTCGTAGCCTACGGGAATCAAATGAAGTCACAGGCGAATCTTTAATGTAAATCACAATATTCATTGAGCAGCATTGTAGGGATAATAGTTTATTAGTTAACTGACTAGGCCTTGACGCTATAAAAATAATTCAATTGCAATATACGAGTACATGTATTAACTGCTTATGTACAGTACGTGCCATTATGACAAATGTAAGGAATTCTACATCGGCAGCCCGTAAACTGCATGCACGCACAGTGTCAAACCTCTTCACATTTAAAAGTGAAGAAAAAGATACTGCGGCAGATGTCTCACCGGCTGTCAAGTCCATCGAACAATGGCAAAACTGACAATAAATCTATTTTCTCATCGAAAATCAATAGGCCAGTTCATAAACTCAAATGATTGAATAGGTAATGTCTAATTTCAACTTCTATTATCAGTCACGCAGTATAATTTACAAACTTATCTCCCTATCCATCCAAGGACAATTTTTAAAAATGTTTCATTGGCTATAAATGTGTCATGTTGAGGTAAGATAGAAGAGTACCAATAAATGATGGTTATAGTAACAGTACATTATTTTTCTGGAATTGATTTCAGCCAAGGCTATCTTCAGTTGTAGAAGGAGTAAACAACCAGATTCAGCACAAAATTGAAATTCATATCAGTCATGTATAGCAAAAAAGGGCTTTGTTGCATAGACTTCTTGTTATGTATACTGTGGTGCAAATTTCAAATGTTATACCAAATCTGACTGTTAATTCATTTTTAATAATGTCAATCACAAGTGAAGAACAACTCGGTCCAATTTCAGTGGCGGGTTACACGGATTAAGCTGTGAGCAGATTTTGCTATCTTGGTACATGATGGAATCCGGTGGTGGTTCAGGGACTGCATTATCTGCACGAGTCCAATCTGGTTGGCCAAAGTTTCGTGAGTTATCACCATCTCTAACATCGAGGGCGACTCCTTTATGGATGAAAGGCCAAGTGTATGACGTGTGTGTGCGAGGGTGCATGATATACGGCAGTGAAACATGGCCCATGAAAGTCAAAGATTAGCAAAGAATGGTGACAGCAGAACGTAGAATGATCAGTCGCATGATGGGAATATCAATGAAAGACAGGTCGCTTCTTCCACGCTTCTACAGCTTCTCGGAATAGAAGACATCAAGACCGTCTTAGATGGTTCGGGCATGTTCTCCGGAAGCCAGGGGACAGCTATGTCAAGAAGGCGTATGGCATGGACCTACCGTGGCCATTGGCCAACGCCGAAAGGCCGCCCTAAGACTTGACGCGAAACGGTCGTTGTGGTGCTGGCATGAAGTAGAGTGATGCTGCCAATCGTGAATTGTAGAGAATATCCATTTGGAAAAACCGAGAGCAGCAATTCGAGTACATTTAGGTGCAAAACACAGGTATAATCAATTACATTTAAATAATGTTTTTCTATACGTGGATTATGTGGCATGGACCAGATTAAAAACATGCCCATGTAGATAGACATTAGACAATCAAACTTACCGTATTTGACGAGACATATATCACCGACTAAAACATCGCTAACTGGGATTTGTTGAACTTCACCACCACGAAGGCCAGAAAATTTATGTTCCTGTTCGATCTTATTCTGCAAGCCTCTGAACTGCCGTTCTTTCTGCCAATCATTAACGGCCACCACTAAAACAACGACAATTACGGCAACTAAAATAGCGACTGCCTCAATCCAACTTGCTTCTCCTTCTGTTTCATCACCTCCATGATCACCACCCTCTCCACCTTGACCGACTGAAAGCATGAGGAAATAATGTATATTCAATTATGTTTAGCAAGAATACTATCAGTGTGACTATTTTCATAGCCTTAGGTTTGATCCGAACAGAGATTGAATCCAGGTCTCCCAAACGCAAAGCCATGGCGACGATAAACTAGAAAATTTAGAGCATCAATGAGAATTCTGTCGTTTACATGAACAATTTGACAGCAGGCTTGATTTAGACACATCCTCTTAATGGCATCTCACAGGGATTTATACGACGCTTTAGACGGAGGTTTCGAATCGTTATTATAGCAAACCTTTGGTGTGAATGACGAAATTAGAAGCACGTGTAGAACGATGTGAATGAAGAAATTAGAAGAACGTACATAAAGAAAGCTGTCGTTTAACATTTTTTGATGAATTACTTTGTTCATATCAATTTGAACTACCACTTCTCGAACTACATAAGAAGACATATTCGTAGTATTAATATGAACTTCGTACTCATGTACAACAACATGCAGAGCAGTACTTTTAGAAAGAGTCATAGAATAAAGAAAGAGCAAGATTCATTTAATAAATGGAGAATTGAAAAAGTGCACATCCACTTACAAATTTGGTCATTATGGTGATTCAACCTATTCATTTACCACCAATAATATCACCATGGATATTGCAAACTCAAGAAAACAGCGGTATGACAAAACAAAAGTGGTGTCATGTTGATAACACTTCCTCTTAATTTTTTATCATTTATAATTTATATCATTTTCCTCTATACAGATGTTGATAAGAAATTAACTTTCTTACATATTACACCACAAGCCATTGCATACACTTACCAATAATATAATATCGCACAAAATACGAATAATATATCGATATATACGTCTAAATAAGCAAATATCGCAATCAGAATCAAGCAATATGTATGTATGATCCATTCCATGATATTATTAACGTCGACGCTCACACTGCTTTACCATCACCTAGCTGTGCATCGAAGATAATTAAAAGTTGAAAACAATTTTTCTTCAGATAGTGAGACAGTTTCTACAATGTTGAATGCTATTATATTTAACGTCATTCGTTGAGTTATGGGGTATTATCGTAAGACTCCTCTGAATTGGCTTGCGTCCGTATTGATTCTGGAACAAATGCATTGTTTGAATATGCTCATATGCACGTTTTTGTATAAATGTACATGTGTGCCATTTTGCTTTCCGCGTGACAGAAAACTTTCTTTTCATCTCCTAATTTAAAAAATCTGTTGGCACTTCTTTATGTCAAATAATATGAATATAACAGTTTTGCATTTTGTGATTAACAATAAATCTTACTCAAACTCATATTCTCCTTAATTATTCGTAGTTATATTAACACCAAGAATTTCAAGTTATCGACAGATGTGATGGCTCTTAGTCCAACACTGCTAACAGGTTACGAATCGAGTGGTGAGCAGTTGTTGACTAAGATTTTGTTAGAGCGTCACTTGAGTTGAGATGAAATTATAAATCAGTTTTCTATGGGTGAAGTCGATCGCTAGCTATTGAACGCACAACCAGTGGGAGAAAGACATCTGGAATCTTATCAGTTTCTGCAATGACTCATTTACTAAAAGCAATGAATTCTATAACTAAAGCGGAAAAGAATCAGCAATTTAACTTCAAATCAATCGTAAGACTACCACAGACAAATAAATCGTTTTTGGAAAATAATCAAAAAATAATAGATCAGGCAAAATATCAGCAAATATTTCAATAATGCAATATTTGACTTGTTGTTATTTAACAGCAACATACATGTGCAGTAATCGCAAGTGTGAGGAGACATTATTCCAGTTGTAAGGGAAAATCAAAAATATAATAGTTAGCGAGCACTTTCGCGCACACATCGTGTGGCGTCTTCAGGCTTTAATAAAAAGAATCGGCAGCAATTACCGTTGCCTCAACACGATATGTATTACATGTATGTAAGGCATGATAGCAGGTGGCTGGAGCAGGCAAAGGGAATACGACAGCACAGTATGTGGCGCTAGAAGACACGCTCGAGAAACCTCAAGGGATCTCTTTGGTTGTGAGAATCCATTCGACGTACTCCTAAGGGGCCTCGTATTTGAATAGCTCCTAGGAGCTAGTCAGAAGTCTCTCCAGCCGCGACTCCATCGCACAGGGGTACCTCTGCAGCCTTTATGTCGCTTCCCTATTCACGAATGTCCCCTCCAAGAAGCTCTCGAAGTCTTTCAAGCCTCTCGAATAAGAGCGACGAGTGTCTGCATGAAAGATCCAACTTCACTGTTACAGAAATGCTATAAGTTGCCGATGTTGCTTTGACTTCATCCTGTTGCGAACACAGTGATGACTTGTAATGTACACCCTACTCGATGGGGTCAGAATGGACAGCAGCCTTCACCCGGTTGTAGCCTACATTTACATGACCCAATTTGAGGAATTGATATTTACCTCTGCAATTTCCGCCGGCCTTTACTTCCCTTTTCTGTGGCTCCACTATGTGGTGTCTTTATTCAGTGTGTTCACGCCGATGAAGACTTCCCAGTCTTTGCTAACTATAACTACCTTAGCAGCCTTCGATCATCGATAGCAGTTCAGCATGAAATCGAGTAGGACCGTCGCCATCCCTTTCTCGGTGTCCTTGTCGCCAGATCCAAGGGCTCCACAGTCAGCAATGCGGTCAATCGCAAGCCCATGCACACAGAACTTTGCCTCAACCGTCAGTCCTGACACCGCATATCTGGCCTTTACGGTGTCATTCGCTCATTGGTTAACAGAGCCTCGAGGGTCTGCTCAGTTGAACAGCTTGACAGTGAGAAGGCTCACTTCGACAAAGTTCCGGTTCTTAACAGTTGCCGAGGCACCTGAACTCTTAAGGAACGTGACAGAACAGTTTCTACTTCCACTGCCGAAAATGTGAATAGTGTCTCCATCACATATGTTCCCGGGATCTCCGAGCGCCTCGATAGGACACTACGCGAAGTTGCCATTCCTACTCTGAAGTCACCTCTAGTGAGGGAGAGACCTTGTGCTGCCTAAGTCTACGGGGTCGTGCATTCCTTCTGCTGTTCCTCCTCTCATTGGGAACGCATCGGTGAAGCGGACCGTGGATTTGAAGAGAGAAAGAAAAGAACATATGAGAACGGTCACACTTTTTGACACAGATCACTCTGACGTTGCCAGACACACCCCGCTGACACAGACCACATGAAGATCATTGACATAGTGAAGAAAAATCGCCAAGGAAGTCTTGCGAACACGGAACCATCGAAGCATCAACAGCATCAATCTCGACATCGGTTCTTCGTGTGACGCTTGTCATTCCTCTGTGACGTGATCTGCTCTCTTTCTTTCTTCTCCCCTTCCCGCTCCTTTCTTACACTCTCCCTCTCTCCTTCATCTTGTCTTTTTCTCACATTTACTATTTTCCATATCCTTTCCTTCATCTTCCCCTCTTTTTTTCTCCATATCATTTTCTTCTCTTCCTTTATATAACAGGCAAGAAAACGAAAAATTCCAAATTTTTGTCTCCTATTTACTGACCAGTTTGTTAAATTCAGCATGATTAAAAACAGCTGCTTTCAAAAAAGCAGAGAGAAAAAATGGTATTTTACTTTTTCTAGCTTGCTGCATGAATAATCTCCTGCATATGAACAGCAATTGGCTCTTTCTCCCTCAACTCTCTATTTTTCTCTTTACCCCTTCCTTTGTGTTTGCTGTTTTGTCTTGCTGCCTTTTGCCATCAATTCTCTTGTTTCTGTTTCTCTGCCCCGAATTCTCCTTTAGTGGCCCTAGAAGATATACTGATCCTTCTCATATTTCCTACCACCCACCTGTAAATTTTAACCAACGAGACCCCCGTGGTTCCCCAATTGTGCTGTCCATTTCCCTTTACCTGCTCCAGCCTGTCAGCCATCTGCTATCATGGCTTACTATATGTAATGCATATCGTATTGAGGCAACGACGATTGTAGCCGATTCCTTTCCTTAAAGCCTTAAGACGCCACACGATGTGTGCCCGAACGTGCTCGCTAACAATACCTTTGATTTTCCCTTACAATTGGGATAGGGTTTCCTTTACGATTATGAATGCAGACCACCCACCCGATTCGAATTTACAAAAAGCGGAAAAACGAATCCTGAACTTTGAAAAGCGAAAAAAAGTGAGCAGATAATTTTTACATCAAGCAATGTAGAATGGCGTAATAAAGACATGATATGCCATCAAGCCATACACTGCCACAGATATACGAACCTGTGTAGATGGCGAATATTACTTTCTGGTACAAAAATAATAACTTGCCAGACCACCTCTTAGGAGGCATTTTCCTTGCATCTTGTTAAACGATTCGCAAATGCACCAGACCATATTTATATGTAAAACTGGCTTTCGTATTCTATAAATGATCAAACATATAAACAGCAATCAATTAGATTGCTTCAATTTTAGATAAATAATATAGATTCCAAGATTGTTTCATAGAATTGTTGAAACATAGTGTTAAAAAAATCAAAAATACTGCTAGAAAATTCAGCAGAATGAAGATGATTTTATAATTTCTAATCTGTTTAAGGAAATTTCTCTAACTGTCATGCTTCCAACTGCTAAATTAGCCTTTAACTTTGTACATCTCTTTCATCTGAATATTCCGAAAGAATATTGATATTTTCAAGTATATTTATTTGATAGGGGTCTGTCAGCCAAAGTCATGCGAAATGGATCATATGACGAATAAAGGATCCTTATTAAGATTTCACATCAATAAGGCAATTATTTTATGCAGTGATAGAATGCACACAAAAGGTTTCATCTGATAATCATTGTAGTTTTCTTCAGACCTCGCAAGCCTAATATTATGTTAATAATATTGCTTACTAGGATGCATTTTTGTAAATGAAGATAATGTTCTTAATAAAGCTATATTATTGAAGCAAAATTGATATTTTATTAGATGGTCGATACCGCATACCTCAGCACACACAAGCTATGAAAATACATGTAGGCTATATAGCGGGTGAAGTGTGACGTAATCAGTATAACTGCAGTGATGTAAACAGTAGTCAAATTATTTACAAAACAGTGCATTAGGCCTACTGGTGCATCTATTCTTCAATCTATAACTCAGAAAGTTTCAGGTGGTTATAAGAAAATAGGCAACACATATCCGATCATATCAGTATCATATTAATGTCTTTATCAGTAGATGCAAATGATTATTACACACATCAGCTTTTTGTCTGAGCTGAGTCAAGGATTCTCATGAGGATGTTCTCAGACCAAAAGTTCGTTGGCCGTTCAGCGTGTTCAGTAGACCGGTAGGTAGTAACTACATACAATGCATAAGATGCTGCAAGTGGGTTCATCAAAAATGCAGTGGTGTGAAGGGAAGTCTCAACAAAGCTTCTCCGAACTTCAAATGCCGAAAGTGTACAAGTGGTGATCATACACCTGCCAATCCCAAGTGTCACATAAAGTTGGATGACCACGAGATCGAGTGCGTTAGCCATTTCTCTTAACTTTGTGACGTGCTTGATAAAGATGGTGGCGTCAAGGCAGCAGAAACTGCCAGAATTCGAAACGGATGGCATACGTTTAAAGAACTTTCATTTTTCTGAACATCAAGAGCTTCGTCGTTGAGGGTAGAAGGGAAAGTGTACGCAGCATGTCTAGGGCAGCGGTGTGAGACGTGGGTTCTGCGTGTTGAGTATGAAGAACGCATCAGTAAAACAGAGATAAAAATGGTGAGATGGATGTGCTTAAGATCATAGAGGGACAGAGATAGTAACAGGGACCTGAGAGAAGTAATGAGTAAACTATTCAAATTAATGCAATGAGTGACCCTAAAAATAGCCATAACTCTTGAAGTATACTTTTGAATTAAGTGTTTTCGACTTTCTGGTTGTGTTACCTTTATCTAAACCGTAACTAATCTGTCCACAGCAGTTGGAAAAATTCTATTGTTATTTCCAACCAGCAAATCCAACTGCATGAAACCTACATTTTGTTTGACGTGCAATTTCTACACCTGAATCCTGATCATGATTAAAGATAGATTTACTCAATGCGTGATGAAGATCAACTTCGTGCGAAATGAAAGAGATTATACGAGTGTTGTACTGAGTGAGAGAGAAATATTTCTTAAGCATGACCAGAAATTTGAACGAATTCTTCAGTTCAATGAATACCCGATAACATCAATAAATCTAAAACCAAACAACGTCTAGACTGTTTCATACTGATTGCCACTTTGCGTCTACTTCGTCGTGGTCCAGTACATGTTTATGTACGAGTAAATAGTGATCAATCGGCTGATCAATCCGATAAAGCATCGAGTATCGAGTACGGAGTATTTTGCACGAGGTGTGAATATTAGACTAGTACATCACACTACTTCTATACGTAACGTTTTCGTGAACAGCAGTCAGATCAACAGGTGCCCAAGAAAATATTCCAACCTATGTTATCAAAAGTTTGTCGTGTACAAAGCCGATGTCAGACATGGCATCAATTTTACATTGGAAGTACCACACGCCATCTACATCTACGCGCTAATCAGCATATGAATAACAGCAAATCATCGATCTGCATGCATGATAAACGCTGCAATGGTACATTTACATTCACTGCTCTCAGTAAGGCTAATGAAGAAGCAATATTAATCCATCAACAAAACCCGATGATAAACAGTAAAGCTGAATACGAGGACTTAAAGGATTTCCTGTTCTTTTTAATTCTCTTCTTTCGTGTCAGATCAGTTTATCTGCAGCTGGTACCATGTAACCCAGTTCTATCTACCGCACGCTCTTGTCAACACCATTCCCTCACAATTTATATCTATGTACATTTATGGAAAGTTAGATATCCAATGATATTTGATATGCATGATTTCTGATCTCTTTGCACATTTTGAATCTTTCATTAAATTCCTGTAATCCCTTGATCCAGAAGATACGCTCGTAATAGCGCTGAGCTATTGAAATATATTGAGCTGATATAAATTGAATCAATTTGATTTCTCCCAAAACCACAATAACAAGAGCATTAATCAAGCATTGGCCTTTTCTACACTTTGTTGAAAGTCATGATGTTATCAATGAAAAAAGCCAAATTAGAGGTTAAGGGATAGGCGTATGGACTATTGATATTGCTGTATCAAAATAATTTACCTCTTCAACTACGGCCCATTATTATGCATCTGCAAAAGCACATTTCAGCGCTGTTACTGAAAGGTGAAGTTCCAGCTAGTTGCCGAAATTAGGCTTGTCCGGGAAAAAGGATATAACAGAACCGAAATCATGTCATCAATCCCTAAAAATGCACCTTGATAAGTTTAATGTAGAAATAGGCTGAGTGCTGTTTGTGGAAATACCGGAGGGTCCCCAACTATGTTAATAGAGCCAGCATTGAATCATGATGCAATAGATGAATTTGAAGGAATTAGTTCCTCATAAATCATCTTTTCACGCCTGTATGACATTCCGCTGATAGAAAAAAAACTAAGAAGTGACAGTCAAAAATTCCTCACGATGCGTGTACCATGGTTACACCCATATAGTGGGTTGCAGCAAGGGCATTCGCTACACCTATTCATTGGTCAAACACGACCAATCAACTTAATGATTCTATAAAATTATGGATAATGTGTTAATGATGCCATTAAGTGGCATTATTTACGACTAATAAAACAAAAATCCTTAGCGAAATTTACAAGAAAAAGCTGAAAGCCAAAACTTGTTTTTCTCACGAAAAACTCGCATTGTAGCACCTGTTGCTAAAAAGGCCCGTACTTACATTTGATATACAAACTGAGACCAAGGGAAACAGCTGCCGCAATGTTGAGCACAACAAGAGTAAAATCCTGAATGGCTTCCCAACATAATTGTAAAAAGGTCTTTGGAGGCTTCGGTGGTATGACATTTGTACCATAAATTTCCCTTCTTGCTGCGAAGTCATTTCCTGAGAGTCCTGAAATAAAGATATTATCATTATACTCATATGCTGCAACTGGATAGCATGTTACATTAACTGATACTTATTTGGGGCAACAAATTGTAGAATTATGTAATTTCGAAGCACATGTTCACTACTACATGTTGATCGATTGTTTTTTAAACCACATCAGGCGTGGGCCGCCGTATATGGATCTGGTACATTTTGATATTCGAGCAGTGTCACACTTCATCACATGCCGATTGACATATAAGTCATAGTTTGTCAAATGCTGAAGGAATCAGATTGCCAAATTTTGACACATGCCAATAAACAAAAAATTGAGTTTTTTCTGCCCTTTATGTTGAATTTAAAGAACTGCAAATGTTTTGGAAAGAGCCAAATTCTCTTGATCTTAAAATATTGAATTATCGATAGCGATTTATTTCAGCTGCCAACAGCAACTGTCTTCAGGCAACTAATGAAGGAATATCGATACAAGCAAAATTTGAAATTTACACTGATTGAACAGTTGGATAGGAAATAGAAAAAAGATTGAGATAGACATAGCAGTACAAGACAGAGAAGATAAGCAGGCCGGGCCTCGAGACCCCATCCGAGCATAGGCAGTGTATCGATGCGGGGTACCGTAATATAAATGAAGGTCTGAACTCAAGCATGGAAAACTTTGTTTCATGGAAAATGTTTACGAAAGGAAAGTTTCTGCTTCTTCAAACTTGTTTCTAGCCTGGTTTAGGTTTTAAGAATATCAGTATTCTTGACCGTGCTAAAATGTCACATAATTGTGAGCGAATTTAATGACATTTCCGATCTTTGTTCTTTGTGAAGATTTGATTTTTAATATACTGATCGAACTCATTGAATATCATATTCAGAACTGCTAAAAGTGTATGCTACATATTACAATAACAACACATTAATCGATAGACTAATAGTTGAATCATGTTAAATAAAGTCAAAGCAGTAGTCCTAAATGTAGTAGAAAAAATATTTAATTGTCACAGGGTGTCCGCGCAAATTTGAATGAAAATTTCCAGGTGTTTTCCAGGGAAATTACGAAAGTTCAGGGGTCAAATTTGAACGAAAATTTCCAGGCTTTCTGCGAGGAAATTTTATTCAAATTCACGTGTCAAATTTAAAGGGATGATAACACGGTTTTACAAGAAAATCCGAAGATCTCTTCTAGGAGTGCCCAAACCTCACTTTTTTCGGGTCACATTTTCAGTTTTCAGATGATTACAAGTAATCCAAGAGTCAATTTTAAATAGCTATGAATCTTTATGTTATGCGCCTACACACGATAAGCCCCATGCTGCAACTAAAAATACATTGATTATCAATGCACTAAGGTCACAGAATAATTAATTAGAGTTAAACCATATTGAGGAAAAGTACCGCAGGCGAAACCTCCAGCATCTTCGGGAGTATAACTGGTAGAATTTAAGCTGTTTAAAGAGCCGCATGCGAAACTTCCTGGAATGTATAAAACAGTTTCTCGGCAATTATATCAAGCAGGAATTACAACTTCTCTGAGCTTCATGTTGTTTCAAAATGTCATGATATGAAGGAGGGTTTCTGTGAATCAAAATTTCTTGGCGTGTATAATGAGTTTCACAATGTACGAGGAATAATATATATATATATATCCCGTATGCCTACATAGTAGAACAAATGGAATTGTTTACTTCACAATGTACGGTTTACCTCTTCTTGAATACATATACCTACAGTGTGCTATTGTACATGTAGTTTCACAAAATTAATGGCCATTGGTGTCAATGATGAATTAGAATAAAGAAGACGACGAATACCAATAATACATAAAATTTATTGAATGCAGTAAAACAATATGCTCATAATAATGTACCGGTATGCAGAATTTCTACAAGAAACTCCAATCGACCTGCAATAACAAGAAAGGCCAAGCCAGACATCATTCTCCTATAATGTATACATAAATCGATCGTCATGAACTTTTTGCAACCCACTGTCTTTAATTGGCACGTAGTCAGGTTTTCTCATCATGTCTAAGGCATCGGCTAACCTATCCTCTGTTATTGTGAAAAATTCCAGGGAAGATCTAACCAAAGTTCTATGCCTAAAGAGTTTGCATACCATGAAATTCACATTATTAACGAAAAAAATTGAAAGGTGGCATGGAATTGGTTGAAAGTGTTTTAATTACTCAAAATTTCAATTCTAGTGTATTCCAGGATTTCCAGGTTTTCCACGGAAAAATTCGTTTTCCAGGGAGCACGGACACCCTGCACTCAGTATTATTACAATTACTTTTTTAGCATGGATTTCAGAGGCAAAAATGAGTATTTGCATGCATCATCGGATGCTCAAGGATATGATAATCAAAAACATGTGGTCACATAGAATGAATGAGGCCATCAAGTTCGAAGTCAGCTTTGAACAGGAGAACAAATAACACGGTCTGGCGAATTAAATAAGAGCAAAACATCAATCTCATAAGAAACTCTATAGTATAAATTATCATCATTAAAGCATAAATGAGCAATTTTAGATTGATGATATTTTGTCATACTATCGTGAAAACACTGCTTTTGTCAGATTATTTTTCGACTGTGTAAGATTGTAAAATTTTTTCACACCAACATTGAAAAGCACACATTTTGGCAATTTTATTTTGATGTGCTAAATTGTCAAATATTGTCACATCGGCCCATCCCAGCCACACTTTAGTTCGGCTGGCAGAACGAGTCCTTTGATTAGACTTTCATAGAATGACGTGTAGCCTATGACACATCCTATGTAAATCCAATGGAAGGCAGACCGCGGTTTTTCGTCGACTTGTGAATTTTTGTTTTCACTGATAAGTGCAAAGAACTATGTGTGGAGCCAAAATTTTTTACTTGGTTGTGCATTCGAGAATGTGGCTAAATGTGGCTCAAATTGACCAAGATGTTGTGTTTGCCGACATAAGGATGCTTGCAAAATTTGAATGCATTTAACTTCATAGACAAAGGTATATGAAGACATTCCAGGTCTAAAGTTATGACCTTAGGCCTACTACTTAATCAGAGAAAATATAGAAAATCCAATCTTCACTAATAACGGCAGTCTGCTCCCATTGGATTTACATGTACTTTTCGCTGATCCCGGTTTGACAAAAAGAGGAACCGGGTAAAATTAGGAAGACGTCCAGATTTATAGTAGTCACAGGGTATACATCATTCTGTGAAAGTCTCATTTTCGGCCTAAATCCCTGAGGAAACTCGCTTTGGCGGACAGACTCTGTCTATATGGCACTTAGTTAAGTGACATCAATTAAAATAATAATTCTTTCGTTTATACATTAAATCCAGCGTAATTCAGCTAATGTCATGTCCCCGAATAGACTGCAGCAACTGATTACTTGACAATATCACAATTTCATCGAAAATAGAATTGGCATCACTACTTGCCTTCGTTTGGAGAAGTATACAATCTTTTGCATAGCTCAAGAACTCCTCCATATTTTGACTGTATGGTTAGGATAGCATCTCGGCCTCGCTGTTCCATCAAATGTTGGAGTTCATCTGGGGTACAGCCGAACTGTCGCGACTGACCATCAATTTCAACCATAGGTACGCGATCTGCCATCTTGAACTAATCAAAAAATCATTAAGACTGACACTTCAAACAATGGACACAAGTACTTCACGGAGATAACTCAGAAAACTACTTGCAAATCACACTTTTCTTGAGCGTTTCTTATCGCAGACAGCAGAAATAGAGGCAGCAGTGTAGTGTAGAGTGAGAGTGCGGCCACAATTTGAAAAAAGCACAAGTCTTTTCTCAGTTTCTGTACGTAGAAGAATCAGACATCCAGTCCGTTTTTATGTATCTGAAACAAAATAATCAGTTTTGAATTTAATGAATGACTGAACATGTAAAGAATATTACAAGAAAGAATATTTTTGTAAAGCACATATACAGATGACCATTTATACCGGCAGTCACAATGACGAAGGTATTGCTATAACAACCTGTGTCGTGGTGAACACTTGATTCGCCAATTGACATCAGTCGCAGGTAATCGCATGCAGCTCAATGGGTCAGAGCAATAGGTCTAGCTAGAAGTTGGAGTCAGGATCGCAAGATCTGCGGGAATCATCGGGATACGGACCCCCTCCAAATTTTTCATTGGGGGGGGGGGGGGCTGAGGGAAGTAGGGCTCCTCTTGGAAATGCGTGATTTCCATACATCGCCTTCCACTGGATTGCGAAATGCATACTTTTCCATGTTGCCGAACAAATTAACTATCTGCAAGTACGTGTTCTAATCCACACTGCTAACTATCCTGTCCTGTAAACTGCCTGAGGAGACCGAAGAAGCTGTGATAAACCAATGACTTACATATCTGGAATTTCGACTAATCGTCCATTTATTTTACTATACTTAGCACGCTCAAATGAGTAATAATGCTAATAAAGAATTTGACTTCAGAGACTAGCACTGTCTGATGAGATAAGTCAAGACATCTGGCCATTGCGTCCTGAAGCGTGAAAGCGCTAAATGTACACCACCTATTGTGCAATGCATTAACGAGACACTAAATCCATACACTGAGCCGTCCAAATTTCATAAAATATTTTGAAAGACTGACTAATGTAGTGAACTTTGTAGTAATTATTCAACCACACGCGAAAGATTAAGCTATGAATACACATTTCGTTCGTTCATTGATTTGTGACAAGCATGTGTGATCTGTAAAGCATTCCTCTTCGACTATAAATTGAATTTCATTACTGTTAAGAATCTTCAGCGTATATCATCCACCTATTCACATCTGGAAAATAAAATTTACTAACACTTTCGACTGTCGTCAGATTCATCTCGCAATTACAATGCCTCACTCTCAAGAAATTTCAAACAGGTAAAACTTTAAAAAAAGCTTAAGACGTGAATACTGACAGACGTGTATCTTCGGTAGGTCTTTCCGGGACTTCATCCCCATGCACACCGTTTTGAGATATTAGTTTTGCGTCATAGCATCTTGACTTACATCTATGGAGCCTTGGATATCTCAGCACTATAGCTTTTTCCAATCAACTGTTGACATAGAAATATCAAATGTGATATAGTGCAATCAAATGTAGAAAATGAGATCCTATGTAGGGAACTCTATGCTACTACTGCTTTCTATGATTCATTCATGCTGTCACAAATTTCTATCTTTGACTTGCTTGAATGAATTCAAATTTTTAACACATAGCTGACATTCAAAAGATTGAAACTTTTGTCACACTATCAAGATAGCAGTCATGCCCTATGCGAAAATATCTGCAACTGACAAGCAAAGATTGTTTGATGCCCACAATCGCGGTGAAGACTACGTGGAGCTTGCTCGACAATTGGGCATAAAGCGTTCATCCGCATGGGCAATAGTAAGTAGAGCTCTCAAAAGAGACGGTGAGGTTGCAGTTCAGAGAGGAGGTGTCAGAGCAAATAGAATAAAGGTAAACCAAATTCTTACCGAGACAGCGGTGAGCATTGTGAACAATCACCCAGAGTTCACACTTGAGCTGCATGTTAGTTTACCTGACCAACCAAGGTTGTCACGAACGACACTGTCAAGAATTTTGAATGGGCAGTTGATCTAAATGAAAAAGTTGGAAGACTCCAGTAGAGAGAAATTCTCAAACTACGAAAGAGAGAAGAAGAGAATTTGCCCATTGGATGATGGAGGACGGTGTCAACAAAGAGCTCATATTCATCGATGAGGCAGGTATCAACCTTTGGTTAAAGCGTTCTCGAGGTCGTTCACATGTTGGAGAGCGAGCATATCGTGTCGTAAATGGCAGGCGCTCAAAGAATTTAACAATGACTTTTGCTGTAAGCCATACCAGAGGAATTCTCTCACATAGACTTCAAGAAGGAGGCATGACTAGTGAGCGATTCATTGATTTCATTGAACACATCCCATTTCCTCCTGATGCTCTATCAGTGTGTCTCATCTTTGACAACGCAAGTGCTCACGCTAGAGCTGGAGAAGCAAGATTGCCACCCAATGTGTCTCTACATTGGCAACCACCATACAGTCCGTTTTTGAATATTGTCGAAAACTGTTTCAGCCAGTGGAAGGCATCCATCAAACGACAGCTAGCTGAAGTTCGTCAACAGACTTTGACCACCAATCATGCAGAGCGGCTGGCCATGCTTGCTCAAATTGCTGAGCAGTCAGTTTCTGCAGTAACTGTTGCTGATGTAACAGGTTATTTTAACCATCTTTTTCGTTACTTACCAAGGTGTGTGATGTTTCAAGACATTTTTATGTAAAATTGTTTAACTTGCTGAATTTCTTATATGTTCAAATATAAATGTTGCAGATATGAAAAGTTTTCTTTAAACATTCCCCATGATGGCATATCAAGCACTGTAAATGGCACGGATTTGAAAAGTCAATAAAAATTAATTAATGCATTAGAAATTTCAATAATTGAATTTCAAATTCAGAATCAAACAATATTTTAAATAGATTTATAACACTTCGAAAAAGTTGTAGGTCTCACTTTTAACAAAATCGTTTAACTGCTCGTTTAATTAATTCGTGTAATTTTGATGTATTTATCATTATTTCATTGATAATCCATTTTTTGGTAAGTACCTGTCAGTGAAAAATACAACTTAATGCAGTTTTACAGTATCCAGAATTCGATCAGTGCTATATTCATTTAAAGTTTGAGACAAAATAATTGATGAAAGCACAAGAATTACTTTACATGTAAAATTATCTTGGAAAACATTAATCATATCATGTAGGTAATCACAATGGCATGTCATTTGAAAAATAGCATGTGGATTATTTGATGTTCTCAAATTGATTTGTATATTTGATTGCCTATTGCCACATTTGTTTGACCTTGCCGCATTTGGTTACGCTCAATATCTATATTTGATTGGGCTTGCCACATTTGTTTGCTCTATATTACTTTTGATAGATCTAATTTCCACATTTGATCGGAAAAAGCTATAGTATTTTATGTTGTGAGTCTATATTCTCATTGATTTCTATGTTTCGGTAGATTACTATGTATTTCATTGACATGCCTTGCTTGTAAGGTCAAACGATACTTTGAATTGTTTTGAAAGTTTAGTTGTATCCATTGGTGCTTCTGCTTGAGTATCAGATCTTAAAAATGAAAGATACTGCAGATTGCTTGTGTTATACTGCTCAGACCGGGAACTTTATTACACCGGAAAGCATCAACCTCATTAAACCTGGCGTGATACCTTTCAGTCGTGCGGGGAAGCCCTTTGCAACCGCCACAAGCGTGCCGCAGAACGACTGTCAGAACACATGTGTTTCCTCTCTCCATCGATGATGGTGCTCGTATACAGAATCAAATAGCCCTTTCTCCAGCAAATAGGACAAGACAGGCGTAGTTGAAGTACACCTGCTCAACCAATGTGTGTTTCGAACCGATGGGTGTGGAAGGTCATTTTACGAAAACGGAAAATTTTCACAAGCATCAAGCAGTCGATCCTACCGCTGCAAGCGCATAGGATATTCAAACTCCAAATGTCACCAATCCCCAGCTACTCGACGGTCCCCGCTTGCTATCAGCAAACGCTACACTAAAGGTGCGTTTACACATGAAACTTTATTGATGACACTTTATTGCTACCACCTAAATTGCACGTGTAAACGCTACCGACACTCACGTCTGACACGAGATTGCTGACATTTTTAGAAGTTGCTGCAACCGAATGTCAGTGAAAATATTGAACGTGTAAACGGCTCCTGACACTTTCTGAAAAGTGTCTGCCACAAGTGACACTAAAGTTGAAAGAGGCGCAACTTTTAGCTGACACTCATACGACCGTGATCGGAACACAGCGACCTGACTTCTTGGAGGCTGGATTTGTTCTTGCTACTTTCATTATCAACAGTCATTAAATTACTAATGATGTGCCAATATGCATAATTCTCCAACATGCATCTTTTCTGCATTGCTACTGCATACCATTGTGTTTACAGATTATATCAATTTCAGCTTCATTTTACTAGGACAGAATTGTTTTTCTTGAATATCCTTGTTCCAGAAGCTCCACCTGCTTATGGGAGCATCTAGCATTGTTTGATCTGGAATATCTCATCACAAGACATGACTTACATCTGTTTACTTTTGCATGGGAATTTAATCATCGAATTTGCAGTCGTGTATCTGTGCAAGGCCGCTTAGCAACTGTGGAATAGATAAAGTCATCAGGTTGTGGGACTCATTTTTATCGAATACAATGAATCTTTGATTTTTTGGTTGTTAAATCGACATCGACAAATTTATACAGCATTCAGTGCAAGCTAGTAAAACGATGATCGCTGGTTCATCAATGATTGACAACACGAGATGCCACAAAACGAAAAGTGAATGGACAAGGACGTTAACCGATGACCTGATCGATGAATGCAAGCAGTATCCCTGTTTGTGGAATGTGCACAGTCACGAACATCAAGATAGAATAAAAAGGCCGAAGCATGGGGGAAGATTGCCGCGAAATTCAAGAAAACAACAATTAAAGAGGTTCAGTGAAAAATACATAGCCATCAGGGACTCAGTTCCACAACGAAATAAAAAAAAAAAAGTTGGGGAGGGGCGCCGGCGATAAGTTCGTCACGAAATGGTTTTTTGAGGCAATGAAGTTCATTCAACGCTCAAATGAAGGCTCAACAGATACATTAACTTTCACTACCGATATATCATTCATCGTATAAAAGCCTACTTTCTTGATTTTGATAAAACTTTATGAAATTGGTGTAGAAGTTTTAGGATAACTTAACATAATAATTCTAGGAATTGTGGAAACATATATTGTTATGTTTTTTGCTGCAGCAGTGGTGGGCAATGAAGATTGCATGGTGAACTGCATGTGGACCATCTTCACGAGCTTGGCGGGACCAATTACTTGTAAGCTTAGGCTATATATAGGCCTATAGATTCGACTTGCATTTTTCATGTCCAGCCTAGGTCTACTTACACACTCTCTGCAATAGCGTTAACATACAAGTATACCTAGAAATGAAAATGCGGTGTAATATTCTTCCACTGTCTGAATGTTTGCAGTAACAAATATAGGCTACTACATTTAATAAAATGAAGTGAAGTGCGTGAGTTGCGGCTGCCACATACAGTCTTACTCTTGTATTAATTAATTTAACCGTGAAAAGTTCTAGAAACGTTTCAACAAGTATCTTTAAATAACACATCTAAGAATAAGTTTAGTCCAATGATAGCGGTATGGGCATTCCATGACTCGATCGCTTCTTGAAGTGTCGCACGCAGTGCGAAGTGCACGAAGTGTCCTTCATTCTAATCCTTGATGCGATCCGTCACAAAAGATCTTCAAAGTCGGTAGCGGACATTCTCAAAAAATTTGATACCTGGCACAGATCCTGATCTCGTAATTCGAGCATAATCCAAGCTGCTCTCTCATAATCCAATCACGAACCCACATTCGTGGATTCGCTGTTTACGCATTCTTCTCTCATTAAAATGTATGCTGTAACTGTACAGTCATCCACTTTCTCGATGTCATCGTGAAGAAATAAGTGTCGACTAAAAGTGTCAAGTGTAAACGCTCCTGCAATATCCCGCAATTTTCTGACTCATCATAGATCGATAAAGTGTCAGTAGCAATTTTTCCTCGAGTGTCGGCAACTTTTTGATGTCAAATGTAAACGGCCTCTGCAATCTGATTGCAGGTGGCAGCAATTAAGTGTCAACAATAAAGTTTCACGTGTAAACGTGCCTTAACGGTTCTAACCGTCCGATCCCACGAGCCCTGAGCAAGTCTTGCTGCACAATAATAATCCATGATGACCTGAACTCACTAACCCCACAATCGGTCCCAAGTCAGCACGATCATTCATGCTGTAACCAGTGAAATCATTCAAACTTTCACAGATTTCAGACTCGCTATCGTGTTCCGGTATTCCACAGCTGTGCTTTTATGACTCTCTACTTTTGTTTGTTCAGGCTTCCTCGTTCCTCCGCAGACTCGGAGGGATGTAATTATGATTCCTTATCGTACAGGAGAGTTCCTTGCATCCTCACCTATTGCTGCAGTTGTTGTCATTGCTGATAGACAATAAAAGCTTGATCGCAAAAACTTCCACTTATTTAATATTTGGTAATTATAGAAGAAGGAGCGACGGCTACCGCTCTACGGCAACCGACTGATGCCAAATTTGAAGTGAGACTACCATCTTGTATCAGACGAACTGCCCAACATGTGAGTATCACAGCACAAGTGATACAACGTTCCTAAAGGTGCACTCCTTCACTCCCGAGGCTTCTCGGTTTCCACTTAAGTGCATATAATTGTAGGTATGACCCTAACTCCTTGAATAAGTCTACTCAAAGTCACCCGAACTCCAAAGTCAAAATCACCCGTCACTTCCGATCTTCCCCAATGATAATGAATTAATAGCAGCCTTCCTCCCCTACAACCTGCTGACTAAAGCTGCTGTGCAATGAGCCAGTAGTTTCAAAAATCGTCTTTAAAACGTGATGTTAGGTGATCGAGTGATTACTCATGTTAGGATTTGTTTTTCGAGAAAGAAATTAATGTGCATACATAACAAATATTCAGATTCAGAATATTACCTTTTACAAATAGTGTATACATAGTGTTCCTATGCAAGGTCCTCCTTACAGTAGGAGAAATGCCATCAAATTCTGTTAACAATTTTTGGAATCATTATTGAAGCTGAGACATTCCCATAACGAGTCCTACATATTGAATACAGCTTTAATAATGTAACATATATTTAATATAACATATAGTTTGCCCTTAAGAAGGCAGGTGGTACGTTCCAACCGGCAGACATAAATGGTCATAACAAGTCAAACTTTTTGACTATCGCAAGGCTACTTTAGAGCCGAACTCGACGGGAACTGTGTGTGAGAGGACTTTCCTCACTAGTCCATTTATTGACTCACCTGTTGCTTCTTATGTGGGGCTGGACTCTACCCCTATTGGTCCATTATGCATATAATCCGCTTCAAATGTTGAGGTTTGAGCACTAAGGCTTTACAGGATCTAAGGCGTACCGGGAGTACCTTCCCGCGGTCCATAGTATTGCGTTGCACGAGCTTGACCTCACCCGCTAGTGTACGAGATCGTACGAAGCGGCTTAACATGTGATCCCACATGTCGAAGTTTTTAATATGCTTAGATATAAATAGATACTGGTAATCACAATGACAATCCCATGGAGGTCAGCGTCTGACCAGTTGTCCAGACCTTTAATTACCAAGAGGTAGCAAACTTAACAGATATGAAAAGAATAACAATAAAGACAATAACTGGTCTTCAGCAGGTACCCGCCTGGTCGCGTTTCTGCCCCCTCTATCAGGACGCGCAAACCCAGGTGGGCGGGGCCCTCATAAATGCGACTGGCATTCTGAAAATTCATGCAGTGCTGACATACAGAATGGAATAAAAATAGAAATGTATTTTGACTATACTAAAATCAAATAAGATGAAAAATTAAAGAAGTAATGCTGAAATAGTTTGGAAATAAAATTTTAAAAATATGATATGCATACATAACTGGACTAAAGCACTGAAATGTGCATATGTCAGTTGCCTACCTGAAAAGAACCGAATTTATGAAGAATATCATCATGATTCGACAGGAGTTTCTCAAAGCTGATCTTCATCCTACACTTTCAGCAATCAGAGAAAAGGTTTTATTTATCCTATAAATAGCATTCAGCAACGACAGCGGTCATTCGACGTATTTAATGAAGACCTACGTAAGCCAAATGGCCTGTTTCTTTCAACCCTTCAAAGCTCAGAGTATTCTGCACTCACGACTTAAAGGTGATGATGATGATCATAGCATTAAGATGTCAGATAATAGGATCAAAGAACAAGATTTCATCTCCTTCCCGGATCAACGGCTACGAAAGCCTTGTCAAGGAAACCACACATTCAGTATATTAGCAAGCAGGTAGCTCAAAGGAATTAGAAATCTATCGTGCAGCAACTATATTTTTGCAAGTCCACTATTCGTCCTCTGATGGAGTATTGTTGTCAACAGTGGGTTGGCGCCCCACGAACACATTTTAACCTCCTTGAGCGGGTTGAGAATCGTGTCAAGAACCTGCTGGGTGAAAAATTTGCTAGCGAGCCGCTCTACGTCAGGCGGGATGCTGCTTCACTCAGTCTCTTCTACAGATATTATTTCGGTAGAGGCAGCTCTGTAGTTAATGAATGCGTACCCAAACCTAAGATCTTGTAAGTGTTGGTAATGTGCATGATGAAGTGTAGGATATTAGCAAGGTAACTCACCAACGTAAGTGATCCTACTCTCTACTAGCCCGCAGAGAGAGTTTATAGAACACCGTCTCGTAGAACACCGTCACATTCGATAAGTGGCAAGATGGGAAGGTAATTAAGATAAGGCGGAGAGATTACGAGAGGAGAGAGGTGTTAAAATCAAGGAGAACAGCAGCTGCACATCATCTGTTAGCGTACATCACACCTAAGGTTTATTGATGACACCGCTACAATCTTTTCCAGAAGCACGCACAGAGCTAATACACTCACATGCTATCATGGGAGCTTAGATCGCGCACGTACTGCGAGTTGCTCGAAAAACTATTTTGTTTGCACGACACAGCTTTGGAATCAGCTTCCCAGACTACTTACCCTAACCAGTGCAATCTTGATACTTTCAAGAGGTATACTAACAGCTTTCTGATGGGGAAAACTTAATCAGATTAGAAGATCTGATGTATTACTTTTGTATATTAAAAATAACACAATTTATCACTTTTCATTGAGTAACCCCTAGATTCGTTCATGGCTCGTAGCTGTGCTAGGGATGAATATCGCAATACTTGTCCGAAACTGACATGTAAACCAATGCAATGTGAACGAGATATAAACCAAAATTATAACATATGAACAAGATCAAAACAACCTTATCAAAACAGACTAAGAGAAGCATTGATAAGAAAATTCCAAGCAAAAATTAACTCCAGAGAAGAGTGAGAACAAAGCAAATTCTTCATGTAATTGATGTTTCTCTAAAATGTCATTTCTATGAGCATTTAACTTATCCCTTTTCTTATCATATTCTATTCCTACTCTATCAGACCTGTTTCTACTTTTTTTTACATAATGTGACCAATATGGATTTTTATTTGAAAATTTTTGGCACCAGCAACTCCCTTCTTCCCCTGACGCGGTCTGTCTACAGAAGAACATTTGGCAATACAATTTTAACATCAACAGCATCGGCTATTTTTAAATTCAGCTTAACATTGTGCTGTTTAGAAGAAATTGCTAACTTTTATGTGAAAAGGAATTACTATGTGTGATTTATCATCGGCAGAACCATCTTTCTGGCTAACCATCATTTTCTATTTACGCAAGTTGTAAGCACGAAATATTGGCTGCTCGATTGATCAAGAAGCTTATTATAGATACCTTTCAGTGTGGTGTCCTTAATTGACTTGTGAGAGCGATAAAAATCATGTATATTATTATTGCTTGAATCACATTAAGCAATTTAAGCCTCTTGAGAATGTTCTCGCAATCAATAGATGGAGAACGGTTTTTCCTACCCGATTTTCCCGATATTCTTACCCCACGATACCTTTTTCGTCCAATGATAGGAGAACTATAAGAAGGCTAAGGAATTTGAAGAATCCTGAGAGGTGCAGCCACTACACGGCACTGTCATTTAAGCCCATAGAATAAAGGGTGTTCAAAGTTCTTATATAGAAGTCTTCTTTTTTGTTTAGCTCAAGGGTAATTTCCGAATAGGATTTATTGTGAGCGTCGATTAAGTATATTACTTGAAAGCTAATGTCATCCCAAAAGTGGCTATCATTTTTAAAATGATAGCTAATGTAAGTATTGAAATGACTCTTTTTAACAGATTGCCTATGCCCACTAGTCAACAATGTAATGCCTGCTTCCTCTGACCAACACACCAACTCAAAATCATGGGAACCTCAGCGGGATGCTGACATCAGAAACGTCTTGCCCCTCATGAGTGTGTATCAGCAGAAAGGTGAGACGAAGGTTAGGCCAGTCCTCGACTTCAGGTACCTCAGCGATTATATCATTAGTCGACCCGGATCTGCCCCGACTGGAATCTTTGCATGTTTCGCTGGATTAATCCGGTGCGCCGGCGCGCTCGATAAGCGATATTTTCTAAAAATAAACATATGGCGCGCCGGGATCCTGGAATTTCTATAAATAGCGCACTTCCCGGCGCGCGGGCGCGGCGCGCTTTGGCCTTTGATGAAGTACATTTTAGGATATTAACGAGTAGTAACAAACAGTATACTGTAGAGAGTATTTATTATTTAGTTACTTAGAGAGTACTTAGAAAGGCTTTATTATCTTGTACAATATATCATCGGAAAATGAAATAACTACAGAATGAACTGGGTAAGATTTCGAATTCGAAATAGGCATACTGGCTGCGAGATTGTATTTACTTTTCTATAATATCTTTTTGTGGTAAATCGTCAGCCGTATATCATAAACACTATCTACTCAGACAAACTCCATGAAAGAGACACGTTTCTATAGATACGGCGTAAATCAGTTCTGTGGAAATATGGCCTGTATCCTATTCGTTCGTGCAAATATAACGCAAAAAATATTGCGAATGAAAGGATGAAAACGTACTCGTTCAAGTTAAATTACTGTGTTCGGTTACGGCGCGCATTAAACTCATCATGCGGATTTTTATTGAGTAGAATCTATAAATAGAATTTGGTGACGGCACGCTTTAATTCGGAAGGATCTATAGATTTTGCTCCCGACGCGCCGGCACGCCTTAGTCTGGAATTATCTATAAATAGAATTTGGTGCCGGCGCGCTTGATGTAAAGATTCCAGTCAGGGGTTCTGCGACACCTCTCTGTCAAGACCGATTTAGGGAATGGAGGAAGCTTGGTCCTGATTGTTCCATTGTGGATCTGAAGGAAGCCTATCTTCAAATACGAATTCATCTCTCACTTTGGAAATTTAAAGGAGTTCGGTGGAGAAACAGGATGTTCGTGTTGACGTGCTAAGGGTTCGGGCCTAAAATCGCCCCGAAAGTAATGACCAGAATTGTGGGAAGCGTCCTGTCTGAAAACAAAGTTGTAGAATCGGCTACCAGCAGTTACATCGATGACGTGTACGTAAATGAGAGTAAAATGCCAGTCAGTAAAGTCTTTGAGATGTTAGATAATTTTGGGTGGAAAACGAAGCCAGCGGAACGTCTTGGTCACGACATTTGTGTTCGAGATCAGGTGAAAATGCATGTGGGAGATGAAACAAGCTATGGGGAGATTTTGAGTGCATCAAGAAGTATATGGTCTAACAAACCAGAGTCATCGGCTTGCACCAGTGACTTCAGTCACGTGAAGTAAAATTCTATATCTTGTCTACTTCGGCGAAGTGGTCATAACATGCACGAGGTCTTGAGAAGATTCAAATTACTGAATCAGGCATCCATAGACTATGGGCTAGAAAAGTTGTGAGAAAAATTTCGGATGGGAAGCTCCTGTAGTGATATCACTGTCTATGTTTTCCTACGTTACGTCACTGTCTATGTTAACAGTTACTAGATGTCTAGGTGATTTGTAATATCATTGATATAGCCCCTCTGCAAATGTAGATATTAGAAGTCAATGTAAAATTTGAATCTTTGTAAAGCATTCACAACTAATACAAATCTCACAATATCAAGTTGTCTGATTTTGCCTCTTCGCTGTCCGCTACATATTGGTGAGCCCGACGTCAAAATGTCTACTGGCGATATAATGGAAATAAATGCAGCCACTGTGAAATTGCCTACATTTACGTCTGTGGATCCTTTCACCTGGTTTGTTCGCTCCGAAGCACAATTCCGATCTAAAAACATTACGCGCTCCCAAACGAAATCAGATTACATCTTGCAAGCACTTCCAGAACATGTGTGCAACAAAATAGCATCATTTCTACGAAGACATCCATCTGACATCGATTATGATGAACTCAAAAACGAGATTTTGAAGAAATACTCCCTACAGCCATCGGAAAGAGTGCATATGCTTCTGGAAATGATTTCCCAACCACTCGGTGATCGTACTCCAAGATGTGCATGGGATGAAATGAACCGTCTTCTACAACTAGATGAAGTTGATGAGCAAGGGAATTTTAAAGAAATTGATCTGAAACGTAAACTTTGGTTGCAACATTTGCCTGAGCCTATTCGAGCTGCTCTCCACGATTCATCAACTCTCTCGATTGAACATTTGCTGACTAAAGCTGACAACCTCCAAATCTCGAATCGTGCTATTCTTCGTAATCGAGGCAGCAAGCCAGTTATTGCATCTATAAGTGAATCCTCCATTCACAAAATTGAATCTCAAAATGCAAATTTGAGTGATGGTGAAATGAACAATGATCAAGATGTGTCATATGTCTCAAGAACAAAGCTGAGATTTTCCAAAATTTTTCAAAAAAGGACGCCTGAATTTCGAAGGACACCCGATCGAAAAGGACTGTGCTATTACCACATACGATGGGGACAAAATGCGCGATCGTGTGTTCAAGGATGTACGTGGCAAGTTCACTCAAAAAACTAATCAACGGCCCTACCCGGGGCCAACAATTAATGGTGAAAATGCTCAAGGTACTTCGTATTAACAGCACCAACAGCACTAAATCTAACGCCCCCATCACCGCACAAATTTTCTGAACATGATTTTCTTGTTGATACTGGAGCCTATGTTTCCCTTTTTCCAATTTCTCGCCTCGATTCAAATAGAAATGACTTGACTTGTGAAAACATTCCCACACTGATAGCTGCGAATGGGTCAAAAATTGCAACATTTGGTCGAAAGGAAATAACTCTACGCCTTTCTGAAACCAATTATACATGGAACTATATTATTTTTGACATTCAACAACCACTTCTAGGAGCAGATTTTCTCGCGTACTTTCGCCTCCTTGTTGATGTAGCGGGTCAACGACTTCTCAATATGGATACTTTCTCATCTTTACCATTAATTCCTGTGAACACGATTGAAATTGCACCCATTTATGCATCAGGTGAATATTCTTATATTTTTGAGGATTTCAAGGACGTTTTCAAAGCTGAACTGAAGCAGAATCCTCAAGATGTATCAAAGCATGGAATTTTTCATTATATTTCCACAACAGGAGCCCCCGTTCATTCTAGGTATCAACGATTACCTCCTGCAAAATTAGAAGCTGCAAAAGCTGCATTTTCAGAGATGGAAAGAATGGGCATCTGCAAGAAAGCCAGCAGTCCTTGGAGCTCTCCCTTGCATATGGTTCCTAAAGCCGATGGTTCATGGCGACCTTGTGGTGACTACCGCAGACTGAATTTGAAAACAATTCCCGACCACTATCCACTTCCAAATATTCAAGACAATATGGCATCAGTAAAATGAGCAAAAATTTTCTCAAAACTAGATTTACTAAAAGGATACTTTCAGGTACCAGTGAATACCGAGGACGCTGATAAGACTTGTATCATCACTCCGTTCGGTAGCCATGTATTCCTCTATTCAACGTTTGGATTGCGTAATTCAGGTGCAACATTTCAACGACTAATGGATACTATATTTGGTCATATCACTTTTTGTATTGTGTACGTTGACGATATTCTCGTATTTTCAAAGACAATTGATGAACACCACAACCATTTACAGGAGGTTCTGAAACTCCTGCGGCAGAATGGACTCGTTCTAAGAACAGATAAATGCATTTTTGTTGTGTCCTCCGTCACTTTCTTAGGCCATCACATTAATGAAAATGGAGTTTGCCCGACTAAAGAAAAGGTGAAAGCTGTTGAAAATTACCCAAAACCGACTTCAATCAAAGATTTGCAGAAGTACCTTGGTTTAGTTAACTACTATCACAGATTTATTCCTCATTATGCAGAGATCTTGAAACCACTATACGATGTGCTAACAGGAAAACCCAAGAGTTTGTTATGGGGACCAGAGCAAGAAAAATCCTTCATTCGGTCAAAATCCGCATTGGCTTCTTCCTCGTGTTTGCATCATCCCAATCCAAACGCTCCTATAGTAGTTACTACTGACGCTAGTGCTACCGCAGTCGGGGCGGTTCTTGAACAAATTGTCAATGGTATTAATCAGCCAATAGCCTTTTTCAGCAAAAAACTGCGTTCAAACGAAATGCACTATAGCACATTTGACAGGGAACTTTTGGCAATTTATCTTGCTCTTCGCCATTTCAAGCATTATTTGGAAGGAGTTGAATTCAAAGTAAGAACTGATCATCGCCCTTTAATAACAGCTTTAACAAAGAAATCTGAAGCTTTCTCTTCTCGACAACAAAGACAATTATCCGCAATAACAGAATTTGCATGTGAGGTTGAATACATCCCAGGTAGAAATAACCCTGCGGCTGACGCATTATCCCGTGCAGCTATAAGCTCAATCCAACTCGGTCTTGATTATCGAAAATTGGCATTGGAACAGGTATCCGATCCTGACATACAAAACTCTCAAAATTTATTGGCTTCACTGAAATTGCAAGATGTTTCATTTGATCATGATACTCATATTCTTTATGATGTTAGCACTGGAAGACCTCGCCCTGTAGTTCCACATACTTTCAGAAAAGAAGTGTTTGAGTTAATACAGGAAACGAAGGCCATACGCTGGAGGAGCGGTACACCATTACAATGGACCAATAATATTAGTTATTACGGGTACTAAAATAGAATAATAGCAAGAGAAAAAAAACCAAATAATCACGATTTTAAACCTGTTAAACACATACCCAATAAAACACAACACATCTGTTTTCCAAAAAAAAAAAAAAAGTTCTGATTTTGAATTAATTAAATCATCAAGAGCAGTCAAATAATTCCTTTTTTTAAACAAACTTTGGTTTAAATTATAAACTAATAGATAAAAATTTAGTCATGACGTCTAGAAAGACCACCACCACGATTCCAAATACAACGCTTAGGAGAATGTTTGAGGAATGGAGTGCGTGACACGTTTGATGCTGCATGTTCCATAATTTTCAGTTCAATTCTTGAATTCTGATGTGAAAAATTGTAAATGGGTCGATGAACTTATATTTCCTCATGTTTTATTATTTCCCATAAGTGATGAAAGAAAAGTCCGGCTTAATAAGGTCCGGCGATTTAAAGTAGGCCAGTTGATGTCGTCCGGCCGACGATAGGTCGGCAGGCGGAACACATGCCTATAAGAGTTTGCATGCATTGACGCGACGAGTGTGATGATGCTCGTCCTGTTGTGATGAAAAAAGTTTTGTTCTCTCATCAAATGGAATATCTTCTCTTTCTGACATCAACAGCAAAGAAGGCATCTCTTCGTATATCTATCAGCAAGACGTGACGTTCTCGCCGATGTTAATCTTGCTAAAAAACAGTCAAAAATTAAACGTCGGTTTATCGAAAGAATTTATCGCGAAACATTAATTTTATGATAATTAGTCACCAAACACGAGTTTTTCTGGGGTATGTCTGGGTGCCCAATACCGGTTCAGTTCGTGTATTTACGAAGGCCATTAAATTAAAATGTGTGTCACTGAAATGAAAAAGAGAGTCAAGAAATCCAAGGATCTAAGAAGAGAGAAAAAAAAGAATCCAGGATCTTCTCGCAGCACGAAACTTTTGTCAACGACACTGTTCTCACGGAACGACTTCAATTTTCGACATTTGCTGAACGGAGTGAATTTTGTATGGATGCAGTTTGGTTCAGTTTCATGCATTCCGTTATGCATGGTTCAAAATTTTAACGGAAGAGGCCTGCTGACTCCTCTGGTACTCCGTCCCCTCCTGGCATGATGGTCTGAGGGGAAACGAATGATGGTGGGGGGGACAGATCCTTGCAAACGGACGACCGAACCTTCTTTCACGCCACACGAGCCATCCTTTGTTCAAGATGGTTTTTATTCATTGTTTCAGTATTATTTTTGTCGAAGTGCCGTCGAAGTTTTCAGTGCCGTCAGAAAAAAGTTCACTGAGTCCAGTCACATGAATTTGTCTAATGGAAAAAACGCGCACCAAAAAACGCGCGATTTTGACCACCACCGCACCGAGCATGTGCTACGGGCAGCTTTTGCTAAAATATTATTAGCATATAGCATCTTATCTATTTATATGATAATCGGCGTCAGCACTGTTTTTATGTCTTTTTCATTTCTTCATTGCAATCGATCCCGATGCATCGCCGGCGGTGAAACTTTTGAGTGAAAACTTTGAGACATTATTGTGACGTTACTTTGATGCTACGACTGCGATTAACTGCTGGTACATAAACTCCTGAATCTACACTTTTAGGATATAGGTAGTTTATTAGCCAAATCATTTTAGTTCGACAATGACACCATTTTGAAAACCGTCAGACCTTTCTGGTCCACCCTGTACATGGACTAAACCATCCATCAATTCGATCGACTCTGCGTCTTATTACGTCAAAATTTGTATGGCATGGCATTTCTCGAGACGTTCGTGCTTGGGCCCGTGCTTGTGAAAGATGCCAAAAGTCTAAAGTCGTTCGTCATATTGAATCTGGAATCGGCAGTTATTCAATCCCACGTCGAAGATTTTGTCATATTTATGTTGACATTGTCGGACCCCTACCCATAAGTAGTGGTCATCGATATCTTTTTACCATTATTGACAGATCAACTCGTTGGCCAGAAGCAGTACCACTGGTAGAAGCAACTTCAGCTTCTTGTTCATATGCCCTTTTGGATAATTGGATCTCCCGATTCGGAGTTCCAAGTGATATCACATCCGATAGAGGCTCGACATTTGTTTCCGACTTATGGAAAAATTTGGCATCCGCTATGGGTTCAAGAGTTTACTATACTACAGCTTATAATCCAGAAAGCAATGGCATGATAGAACGTTTTCATAGATCATTGAAGCAGTCATTAACAGCCCGTTGTTCAACTTCTGATTGGTTTCATCAATTACCATGGACACTTCTTGGTCTACGAACTACCCCAAAAGTCGATATCGGATCATCTCCCGCAGAAATGGTGTTTGGCGAGGCCATTGTCGTTCCATAGGAGTTATTTCCTGATGATTCAAACTCCGAATCTTTGGAATTACTTCGAGCTCGAAATGCTGCTGCTCAATTTCGACCAATTTCTCCTCGATCCAACCCGAGAGGTATTCAAATTCCCACCGAAATAAAGACATGTGAATTCGTATTTATACGAGATGATTCATACCGCCCACCACTTGCACCTCCTTATAAAGGCCCATTCAAGGTAACTCAACGTTCAGACAAAGCTTATAAAATTCAATTGAATTCAGGTCGTGAGGACTGGGTATCAATCGATCGTCTCAAACCGGCGTACATTGACTCAGACATTTCTTCGCCGCGTTCAAGTTTCGGACGACCTCTTCGTTCTCCTAATTTCTTTTATGTCTTGAAATATTTATAATCTTTGTCTTGGGGGAGAGTATTGTAGTGATATCACTGTCTATGTTTTCCTATGTTACGTCACTGTCTATTTTAACGGTTACTAGATGTCTAGGTGATTTGTAATATCATTGATATAGCCCCTCTGCAAATGTAGATATTAGAAGTCAATGTAAAATTTGAATCTTTGTAAAGCATTCACAACTAATACAAATCTCACAATATCAAGTTGTCTGATTTTGCCTCTTCGCTGTCCGCTACACTCCATTGAAATTCATGCAGTCAAGAATGAACGAAATCACTGCAGAATTTTACTTCAAAGCAAACATATCTATTTGAAGGCATGTTTGAAAGTTACGGCCAAACATGAAACAGGATGTTACTCCTTTTCATGATAGCTTCACATTTCACGTGCTTCACATTTCCGATAAAGTTTTTGATTTATGAACATGATTATGACTCATACGACTGTCACAATAGTCCGGTGTAAAGAATCAATAATTTATGTATTTCTATATCGTAAACTAGTGTGACTGAACGAACTCTGATTTGCTAAAAATGCAATCGTGTCTACTCTTATGGTTCACATCGCCAGAACGCACAGAGAACGCAGACCTTGCAAATCTAAGTTTATACAATCGCAAACCAGTGAGGTGTTTTGGTCAAACCAACATCAACTGAAAATAGTACTGATGTGGTATAATAAACTTAGTGTACATGTATTTGTCGGATGCAAGCACATGCTTGGTAATCTTTTGTCAGAGGTTAATAAAATACAATTACTTCGATGCATCGTATTGGTTTTACTTTGCAATATTTCTTAAGGAAGTCATAGATGCTATTCTAATGCGAAATTATTAAACTGGGATCGCTGAGACAGAAAGCTTTAGGAAATTCATAATCATTGAGATCATTTTCAGACATAGGATCGCGTTGGGTCGCTAGCGATATAAAGGCTGGTTTATTCTACATTAATGAGATGACATAGCCTATCGCAGATTCTATATCTTGTCTACTTCGGCGGAGCTTACTTGGTTCTTCCCACAACATGCCTACAATGTCAAACCAAGGCATTTTCACCATACTTTGATAATTGTTTTTCACTGCAAGCAGTAAAAAATACAATCCAACCATCTGTGCATCTACTCTGACACTTGATTTTACGATTCCTTCCTACTCCCATATTATTGTCCAAATTCACAGATCACCAATGACGTCAACATGTATTTTCATTCAACTCGACCGACTTAATGAAACAGTTTTTACGGCCGAGATGCTTGAGATTCGTCATATTAATAACCATCTGGACATTCGTCAGGCATCTTTAAGATAAATTAAAGAATTCATTCGAATTTTGAGAAAAGCATCATAATATTTCCCAGCTCTGGCAATAAATGGCTGGTTACAAACAACAAGCAGAGTCAGAATGAAAAATTGACAAAGTACAAGCATAGCCAAAGCGGCCAAGATATTCACTCAATCAACGTGACGAAAATCACAAACTAATGCCAATGATCCCAAAGGATGCGCAATTCAGTCCAAATCCTCCTGCATGCCCTGCAACGGACACAGAAGGCTCTCAAAGTTGACCTAATTTCACGGATTTTTTCGAAATTTGACCATCTCCTCTACTGATTTCAAGCATAGCCATAGCGACCAAGATATTTACTCAATCAACGTGACGAACATCACAAACTAATGCCAATGATCCCAAAGGATGCGCAATTCAGTCCCCATCCTCCTGCATGCCCTGCAACGGACACAGAAGGCTCTCAAAGTTGACCTAATTTCACGGATTTTTTCGAAATTTGACCATCTCCTCTACTGATTTCAAGCATAGACATAGCGACCAAGATATTTACTCAATCAACGTGACGAACATCACAAACTAATGCCAATGATCCCAAAGGAAGCGCAATTCAGTCCCCATCCTCCTGCATGCCCTGCAACGGACACAGAAGGCTCTCTAAGTTGACCTAATTTCACGGATTTTTTCGAAATTTGACCATCTCCTCTACTAATTTCAAGCATAGCCATAGCGACCAAGATATCCACTCAGTCAATGCAATCAACATCACAATCAACATTGCGTCTTCATTTTATTTCAATCGTGAAGGAAAGGAAGTCGGTGTATCAATAACTCGCATGTTTTAAGTCACAGCATGATTAAATTCATCTGGCTGATTTTTCAGATTCTGTGATTTTACCTGGGTTTTCGTGGGGATTGATATTTGAATCTCCACTTCACCCCATTCCCACAGAGGAGTCTGTGGGTTTCCGCACAGAATCCCTACACCCCACAGGATAATCCCTCAATTAATATGTTGCTCTTGTTCGTACAGAATGATTGATGTCCAGTATCTCCATCTCAGTGGTACTTCTGCACAGCATTCAACCAGCCGAAGGCCGTATTTGACTCTAGATATGCCAAATGGGAGTCCTTGAAGAAAGTCACTTTTATGACTTTTCTTTGATATCTTCGGTATAGGCCTATTGCTCTTTAAAATTGCAGCATTTTCTATCAGTATTGAGCCTTGATTCTGACTTGCCAGCTGGAAATTATTGTACCGAAAAGTTGACTAAATGCTCGTTTTAGTAAGGAATAGAGCCCTCTATGCACACGTATTTGAGTAACAGATTTACATTTGCCTGAATCATTTGGTTCCTTTGGCAGATAGGTGTTCTTTATCTATCTCGACTGATTCGTAAGTTTTTGTCGTCTGCTGCCAGCTTACACGTACAGTTTGCATAGGTTCTTCTCATTCCGCTCTTAATTCTTTAATGATTCATGAAACATGACACCTTTTTCTCATAAAAGTACCATAACGCAGTTTACCGTAAACGTAAGTCTTGAAATGTTTCTTTTTAATAGTTTGACAACATTGTCTTTATTTCTTTGCTTTTGTAACAAATCGGTTATTGATCAACTTGTGATTTTCAAACTTCCTCTTTTACTCACTTTGGATTTTTGGTTCACCTAACCTAGTTATTGACCATGTCGATCCTACTTCATTTCGCTACAGGATTATTTTAAGGGTACAATTTTTGCATTACTGTTCCCTTTAAGGAAACACGTTTGTATAAAAATTCGACAACTACATGTAGACTAAAGGAAACATGGCCTTATCAAATGTTGAGATGAAATGTTAATACGAGTATGTGCTTAGTTCTGCACAACACTCGACCATTGCATAGGTATAGTACACCATTTTTATATTTCGCTATTTTGAAATTTCGATGTTTCTTACATGTATATTCGCCTTTTACCGTTCACTGTTTTGAGATTCGATAAGCAACCGGTCTACATCAAGTAAAATCAATCCTAGGCTTACATGACATCATGTATACCTGTTGTGCGAGGCATTCTCAAGAAATATACACACATTGATTTCAAAAGAACTATGCTTAATTTCAAAAGAAATATGCTATTTTCAAATAATAGGAATTCAATCAACATACAAAGATAGGGTTGAACACAAATAAAAAATATTCATATGTTGCTACACTGCCAGTACTTCGAAATGGTCACTCTGTCACAAAAAAGTCACCTACCAAAAATTCTTACGTAGGCCTTCATTATATGTTTGCGGTCTACCAATGTGTGTTTAATCGAGCCAGCCATCGTTTATTCCACAGTGTATCACGCCATGTTCACATAAGTGAATATTCCCGTTTAATATTCGTTAATTGAATTAATGTAGCAATAATTGACAATTCTATCTCCATCAATGCCGACAAAGAAGTAAAATATCAAAGCGAGTTTGGTCTTTATGCATCTCAAGTCTAGAATTGTTTCGCAGTAGGAATCGACTATATAGGCCTACATGTGGTAAAGAAAAAGGTTTGAATTAATCTAATCTACTAATAATGATATAGATTTCGCTGTTTCTCGACCACTCATGTCACCGAATTGAATTTGGAGGATGTTGACCCACTTGTGTATGGTGATGAAATGCAGCGCAATGAACCGTTTATTGAGGTACACTTAAGTGTGCAGTTGCGGATGCCTATCAGATGAAAATGAAAGTTCTGACAAATCGTGGACAAGTGAAAAATCTGAGCTTTCATTATAACTATAACTGCAATGCGAAAATCATTCAACATTTTCATGTATCTTGCTTTGTGGGCTGGACCCAACAGGTATTCTATATCGTAATTAGTTTAAATCCAGGTTGATAATGATTAATCGCATTGATTACGCAAGCTCAATTATATCACAAATAATTTTATGAGTTATTTTTACTATTAGAGCTAATATTTGCAAGTCTCCATTCGGCTCTGCAGTAAAAGAAACTTGCAGAATTCTTCCACTTCAGATGTCCTTGACACACCGGGAATCATTATCATCCAAAATTATTGAACGTGTGTTGCTAATGTGAGAATGATCAGCATTGATATTTCATGCATTTTAAGTGGGAGATGGGTAGGCTGCGTGATACTTTGTAATTCAACATCGAAGTTGATTGCGTGATATGATGTCAGTTCTGATTGCTTCTAGTGAATGTCAAAAATCTTCAGAATCCCCATAGAAGTGCTATGGGAGCTGTGGGGATGGACATTCCCACCCCATACCCATGGGTATCCCCACAGAATCCCCATACCACGGCAACCATGGAATTCAATGATGCTCTCTGTACTGCTGTTATTTGAATTAAACTTTTATCAAAGTAAGGGAACCTTTTTGCTATGCATTTCTTGTTGCACGGTAATATACTTATACTTGGAATATATATCATCGGAATCATTCCCATTTACGATGGGATCACACTTTAGATGAGTTTATAAACTAGAAGGATCTTTTATGTCATACTTTTCCTTGTATTCTTCCTGCAGTGCATAGTCACCGAGATTCTTGGTAGCTCGAACTCTTTCAATTTGTTGGAACATAATGAGCTCCTTGAACTTATCTATAAACTCTAAAACGTGGCACTTCTTGCCAAGGAAATCTTTTATGGTTGGCCTCATGTCTGTTATTTCTAAACAATTTGTCGAAACCCATTGCTCTTAATTGAGACATACTGTTATCGATACAGCGACTTCCTTGATATTGGCGAAACCAATCAGAAAATGACTTTGGGTCGGTAATATTTAATTTCTTTTCAATTGTATCTCACTCAGAATACAACTGCAGCAATCGTGTAGCACTATCATCGAGATACATAAAATCTTTCTTCTCATGAAATATGTCATTGATGATAGCTGTTCTGAAATTGATCGGATAACCTTTATTTTGTAGGTAGCGCTCAATATTTTCTTGTGTATGTCTAGCGCACAATAAATGTCGTGTTCCCTTAAAACATAGTAAATGGCATCGCTCAGGGCTTTGTCATCGTCACTTCCAATGAATGAAATATCTTCATCAACACGAATCATTTTGCGTAATTCAAAAAGAAGATGATCGCAAGTGTTCGTGTCTTTCGAATAATGTATCATAGAAGGACCCATGAATGTTGGGATCCCTTGGTCCTTGTCCTTCAACAGAGGTATTTCTTTAGACGTCGTAGGTGTCAAATAGAAGTCACCGACGTCAAACGTTGTATCTATGCACAGGGCTGTTCCAGCTTCTGTGATTGTAAAACGCTTGACGTCGGTCATTTGCTGGTCATTAAACAAAATGTTTATGGGATAGTCATGACAAATTATACTTTAGAGATATCTCTCTGCTCCAAGACCTTTTCATTGAATAACTTCTGTAGACACTCACCTATCTCATCAGTAGGTTCTACTATATGCTCCCTGTTATTACATCTTTTGTTATAAATTTGTCGCCGGTCACGGGGAACTTCCTCTCCTTCCTGAAAGAAATTTTGCGTATATTTGCATTAGGATGTGACACCTCATCCATAATTTTATTCAAAGTTGAATTCCTAGTAGGTTGAAATGGTCTCTTCCGCTTTGAATTCCCATGTGGTTTAACCTCTAATTCATTTTCTTTAGTCATACCAAGCTTGAAGTATTTCAGGAAGATGGGACACCTTGTTTCATTCTCCTCTTTACAAACCTTTAGGTGTACCAATATTTTTCTGAAATAACTTTTACTGCGATTACTGTAATGAGAGCATAATAAAATATTGCATACGTTTTTGAGAGGCTATCTCCCTCCTCACATTCTTCCTGCCATCTGAGAGATAAATGAAGTACTGAGACTTCTTCCTGTCTCAATGTGCCTTGCGAAGGTTAGCTGTTGACAAAAACGCTGATCTGGTAAACATGAATATGCATGAACCATATCCATCAACTGTGAAATCATTTCATAAACAATGGTTTACCAGGAAATGACTATCCGATCGGTCACCTTGTGGAACACACTTCATGATGACATCCTTACAAGCGGAGGTTTCTTGAGCATCCGTTGGGATCATTGACAATAGTTTGTGGTGTTGGTTGCGCTGATTGGGTAAATATCTTGGCCGCTATGTCTATGCTTGAGATTAGTAGAGGAGATGGTCAAATTTCGAAAAAATCCGTGAAATTAGGTCAACTTAGAGAGCCTTCTGTGTCCGTTGCAGGGCATGCAAGAGGATGGGGACTGAATTGCGCATCCTTTGGGATCATTGGCATTAGTTTGTGATGTTCGTCACGTTGATTGAGTAAATATCTTGGTCGCTATGTCTATGCTTGAAATTAGTAGAGGAGATGGTCAAATTTCGAAAAAATCCGTGAAATTAGGTCAACTTTGAGAGCCTTCTGTGTCCGTTGCAGGGCATGCAGGAGGATGGGGACTGAATTGCGCATCCTTTGGGATCATTGGCATTAGTTTGTGATGTTCGTCACGTTGATTGAGTGAATATCTTGGCCGCTATGGCTATGCTTTCACTTTATCAATTTTTCATTCTGACTTTGCTTGTTGTTTGTAACCAGCCCAATAAATACAGTAGGCCCTGTAAGGAATAAGCGATATCACAAATACTTCTCTAGTCCACCGATGCTCTCACGGACACGATTGTACATAAGAATAGGTGATATGCAGCTGCCTACAAAACATCGTCAATGGTCAGTTCTACTTGACTGAAATTCAATTTAGCTATCAGACTACTGCCGACAACTGCAACACATTATCAGATAGAATCTTGATCTTCCCGTGAATTACGATAATTAATGCACTAGATAGGTGTACATACATCATTCTAGGACCATAGCCGAATGATAGACAAATAAAATAGAATCACAAATGAACAGCATTGTAATAAATTTTCCGTAAAGATTGCAGTTGCATTATCATTCGCGAGATAATCTTCAATTTTCATCCGTCTGGAGAACGGACGCTTATCATGATGCACAAAATCATAATATTTTCAATTTATCCCAACGGATCACTTGCAGTTACAGTGAAATAAGTAAGCCCAAATCAGATAGAGTTGTCAGAGAAAATGTAGTCAGCACCAAGTATGCTCATAAACTAAGGACCAGTTTCCCCGCGCGACCAAAAATAACCCAATAAGTAATACGTTAAGTTTTGATATGTTTAAACGAATTGTCAGCTGGAGACATAGTGGACATAGTAATCCGATTTTTTTTCTTTAATTTGTGGTACTGAAATGAACTAGATCACCTTGGTCAATCATTTAGGCTCCGATCTAGTTCAATGCTGTTAGGTCTTGAGAAGATGCAAAACACTGAATCAGGCATCCATAGGCTATGGTTGTGGGAAGCGAAAAAGTTGTGAGAAAAATTTCGAGTGGGAAGCTCCATTGAAATTCATGCAGTCAAGAATGAACGAAATCACTGCAGAATTTTATTTCAAAGCAAACACATCTATTTGAAGGCATGTTTGAAAGTCACTGCCAAGCATGCAAAAGGATGATAGAGTAAGTCATAGCGTAATGAGTAAGTATATGTATGCATAGAGTTAATATATTAGGTATAGTGGTAACCGCATTTATTAAATCCCCACATTATATTACATTGTCTTAATTGGGCTGCATATATTATGCACATTTGATTTTATTTAATGAACTCAAGGGAGATACAATCGGAATTGTTTCCAAATGTGAGATATGCAAATTTATGCAGCTTTGAAGAAATTTCAACGGAATCCACTGATCATGATAGTACAAAGCAGATGGAAATGATATTATTTTGCAGATCGTCCGCGCCATGACAGCCATGGAGAGGTAATGTTTGTTAAACTAGTAACTGACCTGCTCAGGACCTGCCATTGCTTTCCATGCTGAAACTCAAGAGAATCTTCTTAAGCGTGATCATATGAAAAGCAACCTGCCACTGGTGCAGCAAAGTCACATAATCAAAGACAATGATTTCAATTGACTTCGAAAGATGTAAGTGGGTCCACATCACTATTCAGATTCAAGAAATTAAACATGAATTTAGTGAATCAAAAAATCATGCCGGCGAAAATTGAATTAAAAACTTGAAATTTCAGCCAAGAAAGCACGAAAGATATCGTGACTTTTTCATGAAGACTTTCATTATAATACAATTCATGAAATTCCCTTGATAATCAGCTTGATTTCCGCTTAGATAGGATGCTTATTATCAAATTATGATATCCAACTTGCTTCATACTACTCATATAGGAGAGTCATCTCGGTAGTATTTAAATTGGCAAAATTTTTACTTTTTTCAAAAGTGCTGACATGAAAAATTGACATTTTTGAAACTGCTCAAATAATTTTTTGGACGACGGGAACGTAATCTCCGCAAAAAACTGAACCCGGTGATATAAAAATGTTCGCTGTATACATAAATACTACCGAGATGACTCTCCTATGTAAGTAGTATGAAACCAAAGATATTATGAAGGGCTAGATGAATTGTATCACAATGGAAAGTCTTCATGAAAAAGTCGCGATATTATTCGTGCTTTCTTGGCTGAAATTTCAAACTTTTAATTCAATTTTCACCGGTATGATTTTATGCACATTTTATGATTCACTAAATTCATGTTTCATTTCTTGAATCTGAATAGTGATGTGGACTCATTTGAATCTTTCAAAGTTAATTGAAATCATTGTCTTTGATTATTTGATTTTGCTCTGCCAGTGACGGGTTGCCTGTGATATGATCACGTTTATGGAAATACTCTTGAGGTTGAGCATGGAAACAATAGCAACCTATCGAATTGCTAATTTAGCAAACATTACCTCTCCAAGGCTGTCATGACACTGAGAATCTGCAAAATACCATCATTCCTTCCGCATACAATCATGATCACTCAATTCCGTGGCAATTTCTTGAAGACTGCAAAAAATCGCATATCTCATATTGGCAACAAACCACCTGTATCTCCCTTGAGTTCATTTAATAAAATCGAAAGTGCATGCACATTGGGGATTTAATAAATGCGGAGTTACCACTCTACCTAATATACTTACTCTATGGGCTAGATAGGAAAGGTTTTTACCATGGTTTTTACTTTGTGTGCAAAGAAACCAGTGAAAATGGCCAGCAGGAGACTGGCAAGCGTGCTTGACGTCGCTCCGGTCTGCTTTGGCTGTATGATTTCGTGCATTGGTTTGGCATCGGAATATTTTGGAATTCTTTATAATATAACCATCGTCATCGCGGTCCCCAACTTCCTGTGTCATTGGATTTTGAATCTACAACGCCGTTTCGTCGCTGGAGGGAAGAATTCCCATTCCGATTAGTGCTATAGTGATCTCTTCTCACTTTCTCGCTTCTTGTCAGTTGCAACCAGACAGTCTGTTGTCAGATTGAAGTTCGTCAGCACTGAAAGGCAAGACCAATATCAATTTCTACGATTCTGTGCATGAACTAATGACAGCCGATCTAAGTCAAAGATCTAAGTTGATTGTCTGGTCCAGTGGCTTGCGCGTGTGATCTATCGTTTTATTTTGGAAAATCACGGGTTCAAATCTCAACATGACTGGTGTCGGCAGAGCGACGAGAAGTTCTTCACTTTGCTTGGAAAGTGTGAAGGAGTTGCTTGATGCAACGAAAGCTGAAATTATTGAATCCGTCAAACTTGAGACGGACAGTCTCAAACAGCTTATCAATTCTCTTTGTGGTCGGGTTACCAGGATTGAAGAATCAATTTTGGCAATTAAAACTGCTCAAAATACTCAAGAAAGCGCTATCGAATTGCTACAAAATCAGTGTCTCAAATTGACAGTGATTTAGTGAAGTGCAAAAAGCAAACCGATGACATTTTTGATGAGTATGAGTAGCGTGACTATCGCAGATTGAACATAGTTGTATCTGGCATTTCCGAGTCTAATAAAGGCTCTGTTGTGGAGAATTCAAAATTGGACATTGAGTATTGCGAGAAAATGTTTCGAACGATGGGTGTCGATAACTTTGATTTCCAGGAGGTCAAGCGGTTGGGCAAATTCAAATCGGGGCAAAGTAGATTGCTCAGAGTTCGTTTTAAATGTATTCAAGCAAAACAAGCAGTGTTAAGAAAGTCAAAATTGTTGCGATCCAACGATACATACAAGACCGTTTACATAAACCATGACAGGACAAAGTACCAACAGCAGAAAGACAAGGAATTGCGTGACGAAATGAAATTCAGAAAAAATTTGGGAGAAGATGTGGTGATCTCTCGTGGAAAAGTGTGGGATAGAAGCAAATTGCACCATTTTCGAAATTGATTTTACCGACAAATATATACAATGTTTATTCTGACTTAACTGGTTCATTCTCTCATCGCTCACAGAGTTACCCTGTAATTCTCTTGACTAATTTACGATCTGTTTTGCCCAAATTTGTTGATTTATCAGTTTTCATTGCTACGGTTAATCCAGGAGCCGAATATTGACTCTGATTTGTTATCCCTAAAGGGTTATAGTCTTTTTAGATGTGACCGCATAAACCGATGTGGTGGAGGCGTATGCGCATGGTTGTTTGAATCACTCGGTGCCATTTCTGTCTCAGCTCCTCATCCCTGTCCAGTAGACATTGAATATTTGACCCTAAGAGTGCCTCGATTAAATTTGTACATTTTATGCGCCTATATTCCACCTGGATTACGAATTTCAGAGCTGAATAACATCTCCAAGTTCTTTTGTGACATACTTGACATTGAGTTATTACATTTTCCTGATCGTAAAATTGTATTTTGTGGCGATTTGAATCATTTTGATACTGATGAAATGGAACTGAATTTTGATTTGTTGAATCGTGTGACTGACGCCACTCGTGGTAGTGCCATTCTCGACAATATTTAGATTAGTTCAGATTTGCAAGATGACTATCGTTCCGATGCTTGCATTGGACCTCCTATTGCCTCATCCGATCATAACACTATTCTACTGTACAGTGCTTCTGAATATTGTGTTCCATCTCGTATTGTCAAATTATGGGATTTTAGAGAATCCAACATTCATGCTTTTCTCCGAACTGTTTCATGTTTGAACTTTGAGGCCATTTATGATGATTGAGGAAAAATGTGACCTTTTCTATGACTTGATGGATGTTGCTATGTCAGTTATTCCCTCAACTTACGTCTCCATGTCTGCGAATGATAAGGCATGGGTTACACCACTGCTCAAAAGTCTGATAAATCAAAGATGGTCCGCTTATCGCATTAGACAATGGAATCTTTATCATCACCTAAAAGAGAAAGTGAATATGGAAATTATCAAGGCAAAGAAGTTGTGGTCTGAGAGACAGATAAAGTCAAGTCGTCATGTGTGGAAGGTAGTCAACGAAATTAAAGGAAAATCCCAGCGCAGCCATTTTGATAATCTTATTCAAACGCATGGCAATGTACAGAACTTGATAACAGCTATTCACACAGAATTTTGTGAAAACTTCAACTCTGAACCCCTGCTGAGTCTATGTGATGTTCAGGATGAACACTTATGGTGTCCACAATTTACTGTTATTGACGTTCAGTGTCAATTATCACGAATAAAATGCGACAAATCCTCTGGTAGTGATGCCATTCCTAATCGTCTATTGAAGGTCAGCTCAGAGATGATTTGTTTCCCATTATACGACATCTTTCAAGCCTCAATTGATCATAGGACAGTGCCAAGTAGATGAAAGTTAGCAAATATCGTACCTGTGCCGAAGAAAAGATCCCCAACCGTCAAAGACTTTCGCCCTATCTCCTTGTTGCCAACAGTGTCCAAGATACTTGAGCGCATTGTCCTGAATTCAGTTCTCCCCACTATCACGCCAATGTTCGGACTGCATCAGCATGCCTTCAGGAGTCATGGCTCAACCGATGGAGCTCTGGTCAAGATTCATGACAGCATAACATCCCTTCTTGATTCTTCCAGTGTCAAAGCTGTCCGACTTACCTGTCTGGATATGTCCAAAGCATTTGAGCGAGTTCATCATGGCAAGCTATTTGAACTCCTGCGCCGGAACAATGTCGATGTCGGCTTTCTACTTTGGCTAAAGAGCTACCGTACTGATCGTCATCACCGCATCAAGATTAATGACTCGTTTGGTCCGAACTTTATGATTCCCTCAGGCGTGCCTCAGGGCTCAGTTTTGGGCCCGTACTTGTTCGCTTGTTTTGTCGGGTCTCTGGATGTGCTAAAGCCTGCTGATATCATACTTTATGCGGACGATATCACACTTATCGAACCGCTCCCTCAATACAATCATTCAAACAATTTGATGCGGATCAGAAATTGGATTGATGACAAATGACTGACCCTCAACATTTCCAAGTCAGTAGTAAGCAAGTGACAAACACTCGACCGGCGCCCCCCCCCTCTGGAACAGCAGAGTGTCGTGGTCGGCCGCCGTGGTGCTTCGGGTCTGAGTCCCCCCCCCTCTGGAACGACAGAGTCTGTCGTGGTGTGCCGGCCAGGTGGGTTCACAACATGTTCGCTGACTTCCCCCCCCCTCTGCAACGACAGAGTGTGAGACTCGGATGTGTTGGTCTCGTATGGGTTGACGTGACCGACCGCCTAGGTTGACGTGGTCGACCGCCTAGGTTGACGTGGGCGACCGTCTAGGTTGACGTGGGCGACCGTCTAGGTTGTCGTGGATGGTGAAATGGCTGCCAGATTCGGATTCAGCGTAAAATTCTGCATCGGTAGGGTGAGTTTCAAGGCAATTGGCGAGAAAAAATTTTTCTTCAAAATTTTAACAGAGTTAGAATTTGGGATGTTTTGGTGTGTAGCGCCCAAACGAAGCATCGGATGAGAAAACGGAGGTCAGATTCGGAATCTACGTGAAATTTTGGGTTAGGAAGGATGTTTCCAGCGAAATCGGAGAGAAAAAATTTTCGGCTGACGCCCCCCCCCTCTGGACAGCTCGCTTCGATTTTGGCTTCTAGTGGACGGATTTTGTCGTGCGATAGCTCGTTTGAAAGCTAAGAGTGAGACAAATTCAGTGAAAGAATCGGCTTGTTCCTATCTGTCTTCGTTTAGATGTGAGACGCCATTTAAGATTTTGGGACATTGGCGAAAAACGACAGAGTTAGAATTTGGGACGTTTTGGGCTGTAGCTTCAAAACGAAGCATCGGATTGGAAAACGGATTTCAGATTTGGGATCAGCGTGAAATTCTTTATCTGTATGGTGAGTTTCAAGTCAATCGGAGAGAAAAAATTTTCAACATTTTTCGAAAAAACGACAGAGTTAGAATTTGGGACGTTTTGGTGTGTAGCGCCCAAATGAAGCATCGGATGGGAAAACGGAGGCCAGATTCGGAATCTACGTGAAATTTTGGGTTAGGAAGGATGTTTCCAGCGAAATCGGAGAGAAAAAATTTTCGGCTGACGTCCCCCCCCTGGACAGCTCGCTTCGATTTTGGCTTCCAGTGGACGGATTTTGTCGTGCGATAGCTCGTTTGAAAGCTAAGAGTGAGACAAATTCAGTGAAACAATCGGCTTGTTCCTATCTGTCTTCGTTCAAAAGTTAGAGCGGTTACAAGATTTTTAGGTCGGAGCTCGCTCACCTGAAAAAATCCTAAGTGTCAGAGTGGCTTTGTATGGGTAAAAATTTGAAAATTTTCCAAAGTGTGGAATTTCGACCTGGGACCGTCACCAAAACATTTTTCATCAAATTTTGAAATTTCACTGACGTCCCCCCCCCTCTGGACAGCTTGCTTCGATTTTGGCTTCCAGTGGACGGATTTTGTCGTGCGATAGCTCGTTTGAAAGCTAAGAGTGAGACAAATTCAGTGAAACAATCGGCTTGTTCCTATCTGTCTTCGTTCAAAAGTTAGAGCGGTTACAAGATTTTAGGTCGGAGCTCGCTCACCTGAAAAAATCCTAAGTGTCAGAGTGGCTTGTTATGGGTAAAAATTTGAAAATTTTCCAAAGTGTGGAATTTCGACCTGGGACCGTCACCAAAACATTTTTCATCAAATTTTGAAATTTCACTGACGTCCCCCCCCTCTGGACAGCTTGCTTCGATTTTGGCTTCCAGTGGACGGATTTTGTCGTGCGATAGCTCGTTTGAAAGCTAAGAGTGAGACAAATTCAGTGAAACAATCGGCTTGTTCCTATCTGTCTTCGTTCAAAAGTTAGAGCGGTTACAAGATTTTAGGTCGGAGCTCGCTCACCTGAAAAAATCCTAAGTGTCAGAGTGGCTTTGTATGGGTAAAAATTTGAAAATTTTCCAAAGTGTGGAATTTCGACCTGGGACCGTCACCAAAACATTTTTCATCAAATTTTGAAATTTCACTGACGTCCCCCCCCCCCCTCTGGACAGCTTGCTTCGATTTTGGCTTCCAGTGGACGGATTTTGTCGTGCGATAGCTCGTTTGAAAGCTAAGAGTGAGACAAATTCAGTGAAACAATCGGCTTGTTCCTATCTGTCTTCATTCAAAAGTTAGAGCGGTTACAAGATTTTAGGTCGGAGCTCGCTCACCTGAAAAAATCCTAAGTGTCAGAGTGGCTTTGTATGGGTAAAATTTTGAAAATTTTCCAAAGTGTGGAATTTCGACCTGGGACCGTCACCAAAACATTTTTCATCAAATTTTGAAATTTCACTGACGGCCCCCCCCCTCTGGACAGCTTGCTTCGATTTTGGCTTCTAGTGGACGGATTTTGTCGTGCGATAGCTCGTTTGAAAGCTAAGAGTGAGACAAATTCAGTGAAACAATCGGCTTGTTCCTATCTGTCTTCGTTCAAAAGTTAGAGCGGTTACAAGATTTTAGGTCGGAGCTCGCTCACCTGAAAAAATCCTAAGTGTCAGAGTGACTTTGTATGGGTAAAATTTGAAAATTTTCCAAAGTGTGGAATTTCGACCTGGGACCGTCACCAAAACATTTTTCATCAAATTTTGAAATTTCACTGACGTCCCCCCCCCATCTGGACAGCTTGCTTCGATTTTGGCTTCCAGTGGACGGATTTTGTCGTGCGATAGCTCGTTTGAAAGCTAAGAGTGAGACAAATTCAGTGAAACAATCGGCTTGTTCCTATCTGTCTTCGTTCAAAAGTTAGAGCGGTTACAAGATTTTAGGTCGGAGCTCGCTCACCTGAAAAAATCCTAAGTGTCAGAGTGGCTTTGTATGGGTAAAAATTTGAAAATTTTCCAAAGTGTGGAATTTCGACCTGGGACCGTCACCAAAACATTTTTCATCAAATTTTGAAATTTCACTGACGTCCCCCCCCTCTGGACAGCTTGCTTCGATTTTGGCTTCCAGTGGACGGATTTTGTCGTGCGATAGCTCGTTTGAAAGCTAAGAGTGAGACAAATTCAGTGAAACTATCGGCTTGTTCCTATCTGTCTTCGTTCAAAAGTTAGAGCGGTTACAAGATTTTAGGTCGGAGCTCGCTTACCTGAAAAAATCCTAAGTGTCAGAGTGACTTTGTATGGGTAAAAATTTGAAAATTTTCCAAAGTGTGGAATTTCGACCTGGGACCGTCACCAAAACATTTTTCATCAAATTTTGAAATTTCACTGACGTCCCCCCCCCTCTTATCGATTGCATATTCACAGGGTATATAAGAACGGGATCGGGAGAGGAATTTCACTAAGTTGAGAAACTGACTACAGGTAAGTCGTTTCTCTTGAGGTCCGATATCGGACTTCTGACTTTACATTGCTGATATCAGCTAAGGTGTCAGACTTATAGGTTAGTCAGTATAGCATGACTGACCATTTGATGATAGTAGGCCGAAATCTTCAAACGGCTATAACTTTGCTTCTACAAGTCCTTTAGACTTGATTCAAAAAACATTCGACAGCGTTTGCTATGCTGAAGGTGACAGACTACTTATAAACGTTTTTTGAGTAGTACTAAAATACTGAAAAATTTAAATTCATATTTAATGATAATAATTAAAGTTTTTGAATAAAAAGCAGTCGTTTATGAGTCTCTGTGACTTGGTCGTTTCCTCTTGTAAATAACTCCACCGGTTTTCATGTCAAAACTGGGGCCCGGATACCAACACAGTGATATGACGCACGCTCTGTCCGATCGAGGTTGGATTTGTGGGTCGAGGCCTTGGAGCTGGGATAAGATCCCCTCTGAGTAATGCTGTAACGGATTCAAGAGCTTAACACCCAAACGGTTGCTGACTTGCTATCAAATGTTTGGTGACTTAGTCTTTCAATACATATCAGCAAGTAGTATCCTATAAACACTTGCTATCAAATTTTACTCTATCTTTACAGAATTATCATGACGAAAGCGAGTAACGCCAAGATGCTAGTGGGTAAGTGCAGTTGTGGCAAGATTGCTAGAGGTAGCGAACTCAAGAAACATTTAAAAGAAAAAGAGGGGGACGATGGGCCATGAGAGGAAAGTGATGTTGAGGTTGTGTGTGTCTTGTCGGAAATGTGTGATGGGGGATGAGAAGGAATTTATGAAGGCCCATTTGCAGTGTGAGAGTGGGAACATCGGAGAGAAGGGGTTCAAGGCATGGTGTTTGAGGAGAGTTGTTGGAGAGGGAAGAGGTGACAAAGGCGGTGGCAGCGATACAGGAGTGATTGGGGAGAAAGTGGTGAGGAATGCGATTGAGGGGAGTTCGAGTGATGGGAGTTTCGAAATGAGGAAGTTGAGTTGAGAGCGAATATGAAGAAGAAGGATGATGTTGATTTGGATGCGGTGATGGAAGATTTGTTTGGGGACATAGCGGATTTGAAGGAAGAGTGGGAGGGGGAGGAAGTGGCTAAGCCGATGGCAGCGTCATCGCCACGGCAGCAAGAGGCGTATGACACGGAGGTATTTGTGAGAATGAATGATCGTGTGATGGCTTTGGAAAGTAATAATAGAAAAGTTTTGAAGGAGAATGAAGAGCTGAAGGTGAAGGTTGAGGGGTATAGGGCAACAAGGGAAGAGTTGGAGAGCTTGAGAAAGATAGGAGAAGGAATGGATGGCGGAAAGGAGCGAGTTGATGAGGAAGGCAGGTTTGGTGGAGAGTTTGCAGCGAGTGTGTCGAGGAAGGATGATGAGATAGAGCGGATGCGAAGCGTGGTGAAGGAGACGGAGGAGGTGAAGGTTATTAATAAGAGGTTTGTCGGGTGAAGAATGGAGCGACTGCATGAGCGTTTGAAGTGTCGAAAAAGGAGAGTGTATGAAGTCCATCTTCCCTCTTTGAGAACAATGTGTGCGACGACCCAACCATCACGGATGATCCAACGTAACACAGCAGTGTTATGTGGGCGACGGAGTCCGATGTCTCCACATGAGTATGGACGTTACCGGCCAGCTGAAGACTTCGTCGTCCGAAAAGTTCGGAAGAAAGTTCCCAGTAAGCTTCCTCAACATGATCATTTTTGTAGCTCATCTAATCTCCTATTTCTTTTTCTTTCAGAGTTTTTGCAGAAGTGAGAGGAGTGGTCGTGTGGACGGAGAACGACCCATTGGGCTCTTTTAAGGGCCAACCTTCTAATGCAGCTAAAGCGGTCCCAAGCCAGCCACATATCCTCGGATATGGAATGCAGAGGGGAAGAAAAATGATGAATGGAATGAAATGGTTGACACTCACGCGCCACACGCAACATAACACACTTCTCTCTTCCGTAGTCTAACAAGCTCTTTAAACATGGATCGCAGTCGATTGCTATCCCTGTATCAGAAGTGTAAGCTATCTTAATTTTATTTGACACTATTTCATCTATCATCATCGTCCATATGAAATGTTTTAAGATTTACAAGTTAGACTAAGCGTGCTACTATTTCCAAATGAAAAAGTATACATGGTTAAATCATCCACTTACCCCCATCCGTAGTCTAACAAGCTCTTTACACATGGATCGCAGTCGATTGCTATCCCTGTATCAGAAGTGTAAGCTATCTTAATTTTATTTGACACTATTTCATCTATCATCATCGTCCATATGAAATGTTTTAAGATTTACAAGTTAGACTAAGCGTGCTACTATTTCCAAATGAAAATGTATACATGGTTAAATCATCCACTTAACCCCATCCGTAGTCTAACAAGCTCTTTACACATGGATCGCAGTCGATTGCTATCCCTGTATCAGAATTGTAAGCTATCTTAATTTTATTTGACACTATTTCATCTATCATCATCGTCCATATGAAATGTTTTAAGATTTACAAGTTAGACTAAGCGTGCTACTATTTCCAAATGAAAATGTATACATGGTTAAATCATCCACTGAAGCCCCATTCAAGTACGTCAGTATGAAAGCAAAGATAATACGAAATGAAAATTTATTATGGCATGTATTTCAAAAGGTCTTCATCGTCAATATCGTCCCAGAGTCTGGCTTCACATAGATAACAAAAACAGTTCAGTTGCTTTAATCGTTCTTCCACTGCGAGCCTCACTTTATCAATATACTCCCACTCTGCCATAGTTCGTGGCTGGGAGTTAGGGGTGTACCACTCCCATAATTGGTGAGGAATTTCGTGCTGTTGATCTCCATCACATCGTCAGTATCGTACTGGAGATACTTTCCACTCTCACGCCTGTTAAGTCGGGACACTCCTTGTCACATACACTTCCTCTTCCTCATCCGCTGGTAATGATAATTCCTGATATTCGTACTGTTTGGTACACCTTCTCCACCCTTCGCCTTTCTTGGAGCGTTATGGTTTTTGTTGTAACGGAGCGCCTTTGGTGTTGAGCATGGAGAAGAGGAATTTTTGTGGTATTTGAGGTTGTTGGAGGGCTTGTCATGTTGACTGTGAATAATGACTTTGAAATGTTTTCTAATTCTTAAGTATACTCAAGCAGCCAATCAGAATGAACATCCAATGAATGAAGAGAATGAATGTATATAAGCAAAGTGACATCCGTATCATTTCCACTCTGTCTTTTGAGACGCCATAAGTCGGAACTGTTTCTCTAGCGAATTCTGTATTTGAGGCGTACAAAGTGAACTGCTCTTTAGTGAATTCCAAATTTGAGTGAAGTCTCTATCTTGTTCAAGTATTCAAGCTTAAACAATTAATTTCGTGTCAAAATGGTAAGTTGAAAAATTTCCTCTCTCATCGTCCCTCAAAACGTGTAAGCTAATAGCATCTTCCTCAATTTCAGGCATCAACTTCATCACCAACACCCTCCCTTCTCGAGGGAAAGTTTAGAGTTGTTGAGTCAAGGTAGGTTGTAACAATTTACTGACACTTGAACAGAGGATGAAAGAATGATTTCTCTTTCAGGTGATACCAGTTTCCATCTCGTGCGTAGTCCATATCAACATATGTCGCGGGAATTGCGACGATCGGCAATGTGGCTGACTGTGGACACATCTTCACGAGGAGGCTGTGATCTCACCCGACACATCAAGCGGGGGGATGGTGATTTGTAGACCTTAAGGCCGGCATCAATCTCCGAAAGGTAGGGGATGATTCTGTTAACGATGTCTCCCTTTTCTTGCGACTTGTGACGTTCAGTTCTTTCGGAGACACGTTTGAACTATGTCTTCGCACAGGACTTCAACATACACACGCGAACGATTACTAACACCAACGGTACTCTCCTCGATCCGACTCACTGAAGTGTCCATAAATAATTTAGTGAGGAACTACCAGATGGACTCCTCAGAAACCATTGCTAACTTTGAGGAATGGTTTCATCAAAATTCATCATTGATAGAAGCGCTCTTCAACAATTTAGACAATTTTAGTATGAAGGCGCTCATCTATCTTAAAATAAAATATGTAAAAATCGACCACCATACTGGACAAATAATAGAGAGGTTGGAGTTTCACATACCCTCCTCTCCTGCAACCGAAGTTGAAGACTGTGAGTCTTGGATAAATTTTCATATCCAAGGGTTAAAATTAAATATAGATAAATTTAACGAGCGTTGATAGTTGGACTCGTTGTTTGATGGTATTGAGACCGCCATGATTAAAATCAGTTTATTAGGAAATCATAGTGGTCAGGGTAGTCGAGGCTCCTTTAAACTTCCCGAAAAATTTAAGGAATATAAAGACAGCTAGCAGTCATTTCTGGTAGATTGCGAATCGCAATGTTTTAAGTATGCCGTCCTCTCCATATTCTTCCACTATAATTGATGTGCAGAATAGTCGATTACCGCAAGAAAGAGTACTAAGTATCATACAGTGTGAGAATGAATTAAACTTCGATGACTGTAATAGTGACGATATGAAAATTAAAGATATAGAAAAATTTGAAAAATTGAACAACATCAAAATAGTTCATCCATGTTTGTTTAGGAAAAATAGGATTGAAGAGGGTTGTGCGCTACATACTCGCGTTCGAGTTGTTATGAACGTACAGTAAACCTGTTATTTAGTAATTTCAGGATGATAGTGAGGAATGGCACTACTGCGGTATTCCCAAAATCTCTCGCTTATACCACCACTTAGAAAACTCTAGTAGAGAGTTATATTACTGCGACAGATGTATTCGCCACTTTAGGAGGAAAACTAAATTTGAAACTCATTACGAATGGTGTAAGCGAGGTAACACTGCAAAATGGAGCGTCATATGCCCAAAGTTAAGGCAGTTAAGTTTTCATATAGAGAGAATGGTGATGATTTAAGTCCTCTTCGTGTCATCTATGCTGACATCGAATGTTATAATCGATGATAACATCCATCGTACCAGCCAGCCATTTCCTGCTATGAAGTATGGCATGATCACTTTAGGGGTAGGCAAAATAAAATGCGCGTCTGGCATGGTATATAATTGTATTTACCAATTCTTTTACAATATTCTCGAACTGGCTGTTATAATTAGATCTTAACAAAAAAACATTGTTGGTGATCTTTAACTTAATTATCGCAGATCATTGGCATATGACAGCAGATGATCAAGCAATTTATTTGATAAGGTTGCAACATTTGCACCTAATGTAGGAAATGATACATTGACGTTATGATTAAGATGAAAAGAAAGTGCGCGACCATGATCCATCACACTGCTAAAAAAAAGCAAAAAAAAAAAAAAAAAAAAAAATAAATTTAAAAAATTAGAATAAAACTATGCAAATAAATATAAAGTAAATCAAAAAAAAAAATAAAAAAAAGGAATATAAAGGAAAAAAAATAAAAAAAAAAGAAAATGAAACAAAACAAAATAAAACAAAAAAAAAAAAAATAAGGAAAAAAAAAACAGTTGGGAAAAGTAAAAATAAATAAAAAAAATAAAAAAGAAAAAAAAAAAACGAATATTAAATAAAAATAAAAAAAAAAAAAACTAAAAAAATAAAACAAGAAAAAAAATAAAAAGATAAAAAATAAACATGAAAAATTAAAGATAGAAGCATAAAGGGGGGGGGGGGAATAAAATAATGAAAACGGGGGGGGTAAAAAAAAATAATAAGGGGGGGGCAAAAAGAATAAATCTAAATAATTTTTAAAAAAATCTAGATAAAAAAAAAAAGAATAAAAGAAGAAAAAAGAAATAAGACAAATTGAAAAAAAAAAAAGAAAAAAAAAACAGTATATTAAAAAAAAAAGGAAAAAAAAAAAGAATATAAAGCAAAAAAGGGGAAAAAAAAGATTGAACAAGCAAATGATATTAATAAAATAAAAATACCAATAGGAAATAAACAAAAAATAGTACAAAATAGAAAAAAAAAAGCAAAAAAAGAATATAAAAAAAAAAAAAATAAAAAAAAGAAATAGATTATGATTAATATAAAGAAAATAGTAATACATAATAATGATAAAATATAAAAAAATAAAAACCAAAAAAAAAAATTACAAAAAAAAAAGAACATTAAAAAAGATAATAAATAAAAAAAAAAATAAGTGAAAATAAAAAAGGGATAAAAAAAAAAAATTTTTGTTTGTTTGGTTACCCCCGCAAAAAAAACAAAAAAAAATGATAAAAAAAAAAAAAAAAAAAAATTAAAAAAAAAAAAGAAAAAAAAATGAAAAAAAAAAAAAAAAGTTAAAAATTAAAAACACAAAGGGGGGCCGGCAATAACAAAAATTAAACAAAAAAAAAAAAAATAAAATATATAAAAGAACAAAAACGCCAAAAAAAACAAAAAGAAATACCTAAGAAAAGAGTTAGGCGCAAAAATAATTATAATACTCTTAAAAAATAAAAAAAACACAGTAAAAAAAAAAAAAAGAAAGGAAAAAAAAAATAAGAAAAAAAATAAAATTGAAAAAAAACCCGAAACAAAAGAAATAAAAATAATCAGAAAATAAAAAAAAAATATTAGAAAAAATAAACAGAAAAAAATAAAGAAAAAAAAAAATAGAAAAAAAATAAAATAATTTTGTGACCAGAAGAAAAATTATAAAAATAAAAAGAAAGAATATTAAAACGAAAACAATAAAAAACACCAAAAATCATAGACAAAAAAAAAATAAAGATGCGCGTCTGGCGAGGTGAGGTAAAGGATTGTAATTTACCTAAATTCCTACAGATTCTCTCGAACAGGCTAGTTAAATTTCAACAAAAGGACATGATGGTGAACTCTATCGCAGATCATTGCATATGACAGCAGATGATCAAGCAAAATTTGATAGTTGCAACGTTTGCCCCAAATGTAGGAAAACATTTGTCGATGATAAGATTAAGAAAGTGCGCGACCATGATCACATCACTGGTAAATTTAGAAGATGATAAGATTAGAAGTGGCGCAACCACGATCACAAACATCAATGGTAATTTTTAGAAACGCCACTCTGTTCAAAATGCAATTTTTCACTTAGGATAAAACGGCGTACATTACCCGTCATTTTCCATAATTTCAAGGGCTACGACAGCCATATGATAATAAAAGGAGGTTTAGGTCAAATGAAAGAGTGGAAGCTTGATGTAATAGCGGAAACGAGAGAGAAGTTTATGGCCATGACAGCAAAAGTGCCTGTCGATAAAACTAAAGAAAATAAGACGGTCTATTTTGATATAAAATTTTTAGATTCCTACCAATTTATGACTGCATCACTGGCCTCTCTCTCGTGCAAAATCTAAAGTCTCTTCCACTAACACAAAATCTTAAGAAACAATACCCAAATCTAACCGATGAAGTCATCACACGGAAAGGAGTCTTTCCATATGCATATTTTGATGCGATTAGTAAACTCGGCGAGACTTCTCTTCCGCCCATAGATAAATTTAAAAATGATTTGACCGGCGCAGAATGTAAGACCGAAGATTATGATCATGCACAAGATGCATGGATAAAATTTGACTGCCATACATTTGGCGAATATATGATTGCCTACCTTAAGTTAGATGTATTTTTGCTGGCTGATGTATTTCAGGAGTTTCGACGAGTGGCATTAGAAGAAGATAAGTTAGATCCCGTCCACTTTGTCAGTCTGCCAGCCATGTCATTTAAGTCTGCTTTTAAAATGACTGGTGAGACCATTCATCTCTTACAAGATCCAGAGATGTATAATTTATTTGAGCGAGGAATTCGCGGTGGTCTCACATTTGTAAATAAACATAGGTTAAAATCTGAAACAGTAGGCAATGACCAGACTCATCTGAAGTATTATGACCAAAATAATTTGTATGGTAGTTCATTATCCAAACCGCTACCTCACTCTGAGTTTAGCTGGTTAGATGATAGTGATATTCAACATTTCTCCAACCCTTCTAACATACTAGCAATTCCAGATGAAGGTGATTGGGGATATTATTTTGAGATAGATCTAATCTATCCAAATAATATTAAACATAAAACCGTAGATTTTCCACTCGCACCCGAATCAGGTGAAGTGAGTAAAGATATGTTTTCCGACTTTATGAAACAATTTCATAAAGATTTAGAATCATGTGGACAACCCGACTATAAGCCTTGTCGCAAACTTTTACTCACCCAGTATGATAAAGAAAACTATCTAGTCCACTTTAGCATCTTAAAATTTTATTTAGAAATGGGTATGATTTTAAAAAGAGTTCACCGCATTATTAAATTTAGACAGAAAGCCTTCCTCAAGCCATATATTGATAGCAACAGCCAGAAAAACGTGCACTAGCCCAAAATAACTTTGAAAAAGATTTTTATAAATATAAGAACAACAGTCTATTTGGTAAGACGATGGAGGATGTTAGAAAGCGCGTAAACTACAAACTAGTTAATGATGATCAAAAGTATCACAAATTGACCTCATCACCTCTATTCATCGATAGAGACATTATCGATGAGGACCTTATAGGTGTTAAAATGATAAAATCTGAAGTTGAGTTGTGCAAACCCATCTATATTGGTCAAGCTGTACTAGATTATTCTAAGCTTGAAATGTACCAACTCTTTTATAAAATACTAAAACCATGTCCTCTCGTAAAAGAGGTTCGTTTGTTGGGTGGTGATACAGATAGTTTCTTCTTAGGTATTACAACTCAAAAAGATTTAAATTTCAATGAAGTAGGAAAATCTTTGGAAAGATATTTTGATACATCAAATTATCCTGCTGATCATCCACTCTACTCCATCAAAAATAAGGCAAAACTTGGCTGCTTTAAGGATGAGACAGCAGGGAAGGAAATAGATGAAATGATTCTCCTCCGTCCAAAAAATGTATTCTATGAAATTAAAGGATAGTGATGATAGCATTAAGCGCGCTAAAGGCATATCAAAATCCATTGTGCAAAATATGAAACATAAGAATTTCAGGAAAGCCTATAGAAATAAAAATATAACGTTTGTCAATATGACAATCTTAAAATCTAAGTCGCATGAGATCAAAACTCATACTTTTAGGAAACGGGCGCTTTCAGCATGGGAGGATAAGAGGTGCTGGTTAGAACACAACATATCTCTTCCACATGGACATCCTGACACAAACATACCACCACCCAAAAGAATTAAACTCACACTACCACATTCAGGAGACGTCTTAGCATAATCATCCTTAACTTAGTATTTTGATGTTGATTTCTGTAGATAAACATTGTTGTTTTATGTATCGCATGAGATTGTTTTTTCCTTGTGAATATGTGTCCACATCTGTACATTCCCCATGTGATGACTTTTCCACTGAAAGACATTTTTCCTATCCCTGTATATTTCCACCCTTCACGAAGTAAAAAGACTTTTTGTATATAACAATGTTTATTGAAGTGCGCTCATGTATATATTTTCAGTGGATGTTGTATAAAGTCTGTTGCTTCACATTCATGTACATATTTCAATAAACATATCACAATGACTTCACTTTGTTTTCCGAAACACTAACGTTATGAGGGATTTAGTATCTTTCACATGGATGCACTCTTGTAAACCATTGGTAATTTTGATAGCAATAGAGGGTATAGTTTGTTTGACGACGGGATGATAGAAAATAGATTCAAACATCTTCTCGACTAGTCCATATGAAGCGTCTTTATCATGAATGAAATCACGTAAAATGTATTCTTTTTTCTCACCAACAGAAATAGGTAGAATCAAATCACTTTGAATGTAAAGGTGCTGTTCATGTTTATCAAGTGTCATTGGTGTTTCTATACCAATCGTATGCGCAGCAGCAAACACTGTTTGTAGCATTGAAAAACCAAAGAGTTTTTTCAAATTTTTACTCAATTGACATTGAATGTCATCACCCAGTTTCAGAACAACGCGTTGATTTTCAATTGAAAACGAAATGTGGTGTGTCTTTGCATCATATTTACTTTTCATCACATGCTTCAACTTCTGTTGTATATAAGGATTTACTACATGAATGAAGCTTTCAACTGTATGATATAGACGCGGCATTATATTGATAGCAACTTTAGATTCTTCATAAGACTGGTAAATTTTCTTGATGCGATCGCCATAGATGTCCACCCACCATTCATCATTAACTGAATCAGCTTTAGTGTGATATTCATGAGAAGCATACACCACACCGCTTCCAATAATAGGTGTATAATGTCTTACAAAATGACGCAAGGTTGGAGAGAAATAAACTGTAAGTTTGTCATTATATTTCTGAATAACCAACTTATTTTTGTCCGCCATAATTTTCTCTCCATACTTCTTACCCACAGTCTCATTCCATCGTTTTACTAACTCAATAAGTGATAAAGGTTGAACACCACGCTTTTTCAAAATGATGCGTTCTTCGCATTCTACAACATCTTCATCAAATATTTTAAATCTATAATGAAATTTGTTGATTCGATTTGAATAAACTTTTCTAACATTTGCAGTAGCAATTGACGTTAGATGTAGTCCATGACCAAAACCAAGATGCGGATAGAATTCACTATCCAACCTCAGCGTAAGACCTTTAGTAAAGAATGAAAGCGGAGGAACTGTCTCCCACTCCAATGATAGATAGTAAACTCATAAGCTTTCTGATTTTTATTCTTCATGATGGAAGTATTACCACTGTTGAATGCCTTAATAATTTTCTCATTCCCAAATGGCTCATAAGAATCTGATTTTATCTGAATCCATTCATAGTTCCACTTTCCATCTGATGTTAAATTGTATGGGAACTGAAATGCATTATTCATCGTTATTCCATCATGGGTGCGAGGAGTCAATATCATTTCTTCCAAATCATTCACATTCTGAATATTGCTATCATAGCAAATACTAGAAACGCCAACCTCCCATTCACCTTCTAAATGCAGTGGGCGATTTAATTCTACTCGATAGTCTGATGGTTTATTTTTGGGAAATTTATTCATAGAAGCATTACTGGGCAAGTAGATTAGAAACGAGTCCTTATTTTCACTTTCCATATTATTCACATTGGAAAAATATATTAGCATACGTTTGCATTAACTCTTCATTCGGAAATGGAGTGTAATACTTGTCACAGCATCTTTATGAAAAGGAATCAACGCACCAGCATCATCATAAATGGCAATATCAATTTGTGGGATGTAGTTTGATTTCAGCTTTGTATAATGCACTTTCTTGAAAGTATGCTCAGATAAAATACTGCAGCTTTTTGGCTGGTATGGTATCATTGCTAGCAATGGAGCTTCAACATCTCCCACACGTACATCTTCACCAATATTGGAATATATCTGAAAATAGTTAATACGACGCGATAGCGACATGTCTGCGCTAGCTTTGGTTACAGTACCACTTTTAAAGATATTTTGATCAAAACCCAAAATGTCCATTAGAGTTTTATCCATAATTAGTTCAATACCTTTTCCATTATAGTGAGAGACAAAGTACCTTCTTTTTCAGAAAATGAAATATGTTGCTCATTAATCACTTCATTTAAATAATCTACAACCAATTTAACCGAAGTAATAATGCGAGGCATCAACACTCTTGTTTCATGTAAGAAACCACCAAAAGGCTCTACACACTTTCTGTATAAAGATACGGCCCATTCTGTATCAAATTGATTTGGCCTTTCACATGGTAAATGTTGCATATCAGATTTTCCATGAACAGCTGCAGAACGATGTCGTAAGAACTGATGAAAATCTTTTGAACAAACTAATACTAGATCATCATCATTTAATTTGCTTATTGCAATATGATTAGATGATTTGATATAAGTCAATGTTGCCACTTGTTTACCATCAACTCGAAGGAGATAATTAAATTTCTTCAATAATGTTTCAGGAGTCATGTTTGTCTTTCTTGGCTTAATCACAATCTTCTTCACCAACGTCTTCTCATTTCTTGGAATAAGATCTACATAATAAGCTTCCTCTCGATATATTAACTGTTTATGACCACTTATGTGGTAATTAACGTTAAAATTATCATAGCTTGTTAAGGCGCTAGCGAGGTAGCCTAAATCATTTCTTAAACTTGGACTTAAACCAACAATCCAATCTTTCTCAACTACATGATGTACATAATTATAATCATCATTGTGCGGAGTAAATTGGACAATATGTTTACACGCTTTATTCAAGAAATCATATATAAAACTTTTTACATGATAAGAGATCTTTCTTTGACCACTGTGGAATGTATACTCGGCACCCCTTTTCACATTGATAAGCAGCTGTACGCCTCATATTAATAGTCATCACCTCATGATCAAAAGTATAGACACAGTTGCTATAAACAAGTTGAGTGACACCCACTTCCCAATTCCCATTTAGCTGTTGTGCATGATCAATGGGAGTAGAAAAGAGTGCGGCTCGATTACTAGTAAATCTCTTTGTAGCCGCATTGCTAAGCAAAATATGATAAAACGACATTTTTATATTGCTAATCTGCAACTTTGCATAACATCATGAAGACTTGGATTTTGGACTCTCTACAATATATCAGAGTTGATCGTGATGGAAACGTACATTTCAAAAATTCTCATGGTCATACATCAAGAGGAATTACATTAACATGGCGACAATTTGTCAACCTCAATGATATCATGAGGGATTTGGAATATTTTGAAACATTAAGATTCATCTCCTTGGGTGATCAAGTTTGGCTTCAACATTACAGAAATGAAATTCAAATCTACCATTCTCATTCCGCAAACTGTTTCTCATTTCGCAAATACAATTGGGAGAAGTATAGAAGATACATACATCGCTCCATCATGACATTTATTCGTCGTGAGTTCATCGCCCTACTATGCAAATCTTAATCAGATATGATTACCACGCACCATGAGTTGGAAATTAGATTCCCTACAACGTATTGAAACGGATCATGATCGAAACGTCTATTTCAAAGATTCAACTGGAAATGTGAGAAGAGAGTTTGCTTTATCTTATCGTCATTTTCAATCTCTACATCATATCATGAAGGACTTGAAATACTTCTATATGAAAAGACATTCACGTATTGGAAATCGCATCTGGCTGCGCGTCAACAATCGGCGAATTCAACTCTATCATTCCCAACTTCATACTAACTTCACATTTCATCAAGGTAGTTGGGAAAAGTATAAAAGGAAGGTACATCGCTCAATTTACTCATTCTTTCATCATGAAGCGCCATCGCTACACCATCGTCAACATTCTCCGTCGCTTCAGACTCTACAAACCAAAATCGATCTCACAACATTACGCCAACAGCTTCCAAACAGCAAGTATTACGGGGGCCGTCCTCAAATGTTAGTGGTGAAGATGAACAATTCACGGAATCTTCAACTCTTCCCAAATGGGACTGTACAGATTCTCGGCGCCCTTTCTCATTCATCGGCGCAGTCAATGCGCTTAGAGCTACAAAGACTACTACGTCGGATATGGAAGAGGGAGAGGTGTGTGATGTCGAATCTGACTGTGGACAATATGGTGATCTCTACTCAATTGAGTGACAGTCTATCATTTTTGAAGATTCGTACCAGCAGTTACAGTTTGTGTTATGAACCCGAACTTTTTCCTGCAGCTCTCATTAGTTGTTGGTTGCCTGTGCATGTGGCAATCTTTCATAATAGTAAAGTGATCATTACTGGACTAAAATCTCATGAACAAGCAAATATGATCCTAGACTATCTCATTGAGTATGTACGTACCCATCGGATTGTAAAATAAAAAACAATTTTTTCCAACATGATGTTTTTATTTCAAATCATGATAGAACTTACAAATCATTTTTTCATTAGAGGATGGATTACATGAAAAGTTTTGAATAATAGATGCAAATCGAGATACATGTAAACGTTTTAAGATGAAGTACAGTACAAAAGCACCACACGTTGATGAAAGTGGATGTTGTAGTATGAGTTCATTTCGCTGATATTGACGCGTATGTTTTCTCAACCACTGCTGTGTTGGTATATTTGGAGGTTGAGCAAGAGAGTCAAATAGTACACCACGTCGGTCTTCTCCAATAAAGATCGCTTTCCAATGCTCACCGCCTAAATTCTGTGAATGAGTGTTTAGCACAATAAAGATGGGATAGTGATTTACTGCAGGTGGTAAGGTATCGAGTGAATAGACATTATCGAAAGCTTTCAACGTCGCTTCGTCTGCATTACGCTGCACTTTAGTCTTAATATCGTCAGCAGTCAACCAACTCATTAACGATTATACTGAAGAATCACGTCACGATACTTTGTAATTTCAATATTTGAATCGAAGACTGCATAAATTAATACATTGATCGTCTCAGGTAGTGTTCTTTTGAACGTTAAATCCAAACGAATATTATGAGGCACGTTCGCTTGACGATAGGGTGCACTAATATCGCTGTCAGCAGTCAAATCAAATGCATAAATAGTATATCCACTCTTAAACTCTTTCATAGTCAGTCCGTTGGTGTCATCCGTATTGTAAAAGCCAAAAACATCCATTAAAAATCAACATAACTGCGCGCATAAATTGATTGAAGCAAAATCTGTTTGTAGGGTGGACCAGGATGACTCACACCATTTACACGTAAAGCAATTTCACTTAACTGATTGTGTTTAAATTTGAAAGGATTCTTCTTTATATTACCATTAAATGCATCATTTTCAACCATTGCCACCATGAGGAGCTTCGGTGCTTCCGATGGAAAGAGGCCATCTTTCATGAAACTCTTTTGATCTTTCGGAATGGTTAAGGTGAGGAAGCTTTGTATGCTGAATGGGTGTAAATGGCATTTGAGGGTTGGCCAGTTTGAGGTGTGGGTTAAGGCCTTTCGCATGCCGCTCTAATGCGCCAAACACTTGGATTCGGTACTACTCGACGAATGTAAAGTGCAATATCTTCCACATGAATTCTAAAATTGTCAACTTTAGCTAAATTGCATTCCACCAAGCGCAAATTCAGGCTTATTCAATGTCAGCTTGAGTCGCAAATGCTATGCTGGTATTACACAGTAAAAACTTATGACTGTCTAAAAGAAGTCTAAATTCGCAGCAGGACAGAGGACCATATAGCTGACATACGTCCGCTTATACTTTATTAATCATTGCAGATCGCTTTACAAAGCCACTGTTTGTTTCAAAATCAAATTTTCCTGCTTAATCTATGTACCATCCCATGGCTTCATGAAGAAACTTCCATAATGACTTTTTTGTGCTGCTGGATGAAAACTGTAGATACATGATTGAAAATTATGGATTTTTAGGGGGGGGGGGAGGGATTATTGTTATAGTTTTTTTTAATACTTGAATCCGAGATTATATTTAATTAATTATTTAATAGAATAATTAAAGTATTTTTAATCGTTTTTGACCACCTTCAGCTGTGCTCTGCTCCAAATCGTTTAGAGAAACATCACGAAGTAATGTAGTTCGCTGATGGTTAATGGTTCAGTCCAACTTTTATGATGCATCGTCTAATAGCAGTTCCATCTGGCGTTTTGTTCTGAATTCTAACTTCAGAAATCAAGCATCGCATAAACTCGCAAATCTTATGTAGTCATCAGACTACCACCATGGAATAAATAAATTCAATTGGGGCAGCAATTCTCAAGTCTGTTTCGTGGATGAGTAATCTTCAAGTACGTGAGAACGAAGGTGAATATCTTGTCAGTGTTTGGCTATGGTGATAATCGAACAAACAAAAACCGGAAGTTTTAGATCTCACATCCAGATGATTAGAAGTGTATAGCAGCGTCGTCGTTGTAGCGCTCTGATGAATGTTTAAGAGATTGCTGAGTCGGGATTGCGGTGAATGCATTGTGTGACTGATGATCGTCACCGTACCAGCTTTCCGCGATGTTTATCGCCTTCCTTTTTCATTCGTGTGTGAGTGATGTCAGTGCTGGTGTTATAACCTGCTAATGGTCTGCGTCATTGGGGGGTACCGCGGTGCCTGCACTCACAGACACACACACACACAAACAACAAAACACAAAAAACACAAAACCAAACCCCCCTAACACTCAATCCGAGTTATTACTTGCGGGTGTACGTTTTTTTTTTTTTTTTTGTGGGCTTGTTGGTGTAGTTTGGTATGTTGTGGACGGGGGGGGTTGAGTTTTTTTAACTAACTGCTCTTAAAACTTCTACCTCTGGATAAGATCACTAGCAACTTACACAGCATTGCCAACGGCATTACTGAAAACATTTGTTTTAAAGATCTACCGGACATTGGATATGAGAGGTGCTACTCCAGATTTCAGTGCACCAAGTATGCTACCTCCACGTTGGCGGCGAAGCACCGATGTAAAATTAGTCCTCGCCCTTACATAGGTGGGTCGTGAATAAAATGAGGCAGTTGGATTATAGCTCAACCAGTAAACTTTTGTTAGTTACAACTTTGCATGAATCACTGTCGATCACTGCGATGAAAGATGTCGGCACGACGCATCCAAGAGTTCATTCTTGAAGGATAACCAGCCATTTAACAAGACACCATTCTTCACCTTGCCGTTTTTTACATCGAATGATTTTCTCTACCAAATATGTTTCACTTTCAGTGACTACCTCAATCTCATCGCGGTAAAAGCTACCCTCAATTTCTTCATTATCGTAATCTTTCAACTTGTAGGTGGTCGGAGAGTCTTTTTGATTAATCCTTGATACTGTAAATACCTCCTCTGTCCAATTCGGAAGGTACCCTTTAGCAAAAACACTTTTCACTTTTGAGATACGAACTTTATCGCCAATTTTCACATCACTTTTCACATGAGTGCGTTTACGTTGGAATGATTCGCGCACTTTATCTACATTGTCAGCATTTACATCTACTGGTCTGAGTCCAATAGAACGATGGATAGAGTGATTGTAGGCATGGAGTGTATCTTGTAGAACCTTTGTCCAATTTTGTGTCAAGTTGGCAGTAAAATGTCGCCACAAGCGATTTTTTAATGTGCGATTAAAACGTTCAACGAGTGCAGCTTTATAAGCGCTCTTTACACTAAACAACTCAATGTCATGCCTCTCAAATAATCTTGTCACATGCTGATTTTCAAACTCTTTTCCTTGATCACTCTGAATTCTTTTTGGAATGCGACCTTCTCGAAAAATTGTTTGGAATGCTTTTGCTACTCCTTTCCCTTCTTTAGTTTTTAAAGGTTGAGCCCACGCATAACGCGAGAAAATATCAATGACGGTTAAAATAAAATTATTGCCCGAGTTATGTTTTGAAATGGAGGCAACATCGCACAAATCTGCTTGCCACTGTTCATCGATGTCATGAACAATATATGGGGGGCGGGGGGGGGGGGGGGGGGTGGGGAGGGGTCGGGTTGGGGGTGGGAGGGTGGGGGGAGGGGGGGTGGGGTGGGGGGGGGGGGGGGGGGGGGGGTGGGGGGGTGGGGCGGAGTGAGGTGGGTGGTGGGGGGGGTGGGGGAGGGGGTGGGGGGGGGGGGGGGGGGGGGGGGGGTGGGGGGTGGTTGGGGGGGGAGGGGGGGGTGGGGGTGGGGGGAGGGGGGGGGGGGGGTGGGGGGGAGGGGGGGAGGGGGGGGGGGGAGGGGGGGTGGGGGGGGGGGAGGGAGGGGGGGGGGGTGGGGGGGGGGGGGGGGTGGGGTGGGGGGGGGGTGGAGGGGGGGGGAGGGGAGGGGGGGGTGGTGGGGGGGTGGGGGGGGTGGGTGTGGGGGGTGAGGGGTGGAGGGTGGGGTGGGGGGGTGGGGGGGGGTGGGGGGGGGGGGGGGGGGGTGGGGGTAGGGGGTGGGTTTGGGGGGGGGGGGGGGTGGGGGGGGGGTGTGGGGGGGGGGGGGGTGGGGGGGTGTGGGGGGGGGGGTAGGGTGGGGGGGGGGGTGTTGGGGGGGGTGGGGGGGGGGTGGGGGGGGTTAGTGGGGGGGGGGGTGTGGGGTTGGGAGGTGGGGGTGGGGTCGGGGGTGTGTATTGTGGGGTGGTTGGTGTGCGGTGGTGGGGGTGGGGGTTTTTTTGTTTTTTGTTTTTTTATTGTTATTTTGTTTTTTTAGTTTTGTTATGTTGTTTGTTGTTATTTTTCTTTGTTTTGTTTATTGTTTTTGTTTTTGTTTTTTTTTATTGTTTTGTTTTTGTTGTTTTGTTTTTTTTTATTTTTTTTGTTGTATTTTGTTATTTTTTTTTTTTTTTTTTTGTTTATTTTTTTTATTTTTTTTTTGTTTTTTTTATTTTTTTTTCTTGTCATTTTTTTTTTTTGTTTCTATTTTTTTTATTTTTTTGTTTTTTTTTCTTCTTTTTCGCTTGTTTGTGGAGTGTATAGGTAGCCTGACCCTTTAACCATCGTTTCACTTGTGATTGTGGAAGACCACTCGCTTTTGATAATTTCTTGATAGATGCAAATCCTGCCGGATGTTTTACATCATAATAGATTGACTTCAAACGTTCAGTCGATGACGGCTGACTCTTTTTCCTCCTTCTCATCTTTTTGTTTTCTTGCCTTTCTACATTTACAACAACTGCAGCATTTAGCTTTAGCGGTTTTGCGATCGTGTTCACATTGCTTAGGGGTTTCATTATGAGAGCTGGCGCAGCAAGTGCAAGTGACAACGACATTCACCTCTGGCGGCTCATTACATGGCAAGCAACACATCTGCTTCATATTAATAGTCTGAGAACATGTATTTCCTAGGAGGAGCTGTTTTACGTTTTCCTTTTACCAGTTTTAGTGGCGATGTAGATCTACGTCGAGTTCTTCCTCTTGTTTGCTTAGTGAGTGTGGGAGGGGATGTAGCAGGTGACGTCTTAAACCAATTTGTTGGCATTTTCATCGCCTGAAGCATTGGAGTAGTAGCCACTGTTGAATCAAGTTCTTTCAATGTCTCATTATTTAAAGCAAATTTTGGCACATTATGCTTTTTCAATAGTTTAAGAAAGTATGACCAACCAGGTGGAACATAGCCCTGACGGCGCTTTCTACGTGTCGCATACTGAATCAAGTCTTCATAACGTGAAGCATCAATCACTTTATTTTCATCTGTAATGATTTCTCCTCTATCATTTACATTGAGATGGGGTTCAATACTGTTGAAAAGAGATATGGCATGTGCGCGAGATGCTAAAGGTGTAGCAGTCGATACAGAGTCACGCATCTTATTCTTCAAGTTTTTCAATTGCTCAACAGTTTCCGATTGTAATAATACAGCACGATGTGGATCTTTGATGTGAACATTTTGCTGATAATCTATTTCTTTCCTATACATTTGATTTGCAAGAGGTTGCTTTACTTGCTGCATGGCAGTCAATTGTACATATTCATCCTGAGGAATAACAATCATGCGAGAATAAGAACTCATAGTTTGTAGATAATCATGGGAGTTTTCAAAATATCACTTCGAAATCTAAATTCTTCCGGACACTCTTGCGTAAAGTCAATGAATAAGTAACCGTATGGTTTTTCAGTAGCTGCTTGAAAAATTTCAATTAAGGCTTTTGATCCTCTGGGTGCAACTTGTCGCGCTAAAATTTCAAATTGACTTTTATCTCGCGGATTCTTGAAAATAGCATAATAGTGTGTATTCAGGTTTCGTGTACGAGCTTCTTTTCCATCAGGAAACAAATTTTGTGTAATATAGATGATAAAACACCTTTTATGGTGTGCTGCGCGAGTGAACATATCTGTAACATCTTTTGAATTCTTACTTTCTTTTAATAAATCATCCAATACAACAACATCATTAGACTGAAGTTTATCCACTGGAATAATTCCTTCATGTCGAATAAAGTTGCGACTTTGCAATTCCTGAAACAGCGACGGTTGATAAATACCATAACACCAAATCACTCGATTGATAGGTTCCTTAAACAACTCCCTTCTTTTATCCAATAAATTCAGCGTGAAAACAGTTTTACCTGCATGAGATGGACCTGATACAGTCAGAACTTTATCACATTGAAGTCTGAAATCCATTTTATTACTTTGAGACTCAACATTTGCATAATTAACGCTTAGAGCCAAAGATATTTCCCAATAGGTTGCCCACGGCAGGAGCTATCATTGGAAGTATTGCTGAAAGGAAACCGCCCTTTTGTGTTAGAGTTTTCCTCTTTCTTTGAAGGGCGACTTTAGGATTGGAGATGAAACGCAATTTCGTAGCATATCGCTTAAGTAACTTTCGTTGTTTTGGCGCTAATTTCTTCGTCCTCAACTTCCTCACATGAGAAATAATTTCACAAATGAATTTATCGTTAGCATGTCGTATAGCATTGTATCGCTGATTTGCTTTCATTCGTCGGAGAGCTTGAATGGCTGAAGAAAACTTTTGACTTTTACGTTTCGTCATTTTACGTTTCGCCATTTTCCGTGTTAGTCTTTGCTAAAACCTATCTTTACCACATTTGCATAGGTACTAACTATTGCGACATAAGTGACACTCGAAATGAGCAATGTCACAGTGGTTACATTGGCAAAGTTGAATGCAATTACGTATGAAACAGCGTTGACAAAAAGCATGCTTACATCTCTTGAAGATGCGCTTTTCATTTCCATCCTTTCGCTTACATACATCGCAACACATAGTTTCACCGTTACTGATGTCTATAGCAAGTCTTTTTGAAGATATGAATTTGCTAGCCTTTTCTAAATAATAGACGCATGTACAGAAGGAATATACTTCGAGAGTGAGCAGACATAGCTCGAAAACCAGTTGTGCTACAATCAAGTACCACTGCATTTTCAATTTTTCTTTATGGAAAGTTGAATGTGAATATCTGAAATCGCTTCAATCACTAGACTGCTACCATGATGGTTAAATGCGTTAAGACGTTCAGCAATTTTTATC
>CAJQUW010008318.1:0-42585 GCA_907163375.1 Prostheceraeus crozeri | reverse complement strand
ATCAGGAAATGGCCGTTTTAGTCTAGTTAATCCCACGTAAGCCCACATGCACCGGCGTGTAAACGACGTTGGCCCAGCAAAAAATAGCCCAATGTTGCCACAAAATACCCGTCGTCAGCGCGCATGCATTTACCGTGCACGCAGCGGCTCCACACCGAGCCGACGCCGAAATGAGGTGCTACCCATGAAGTGCCGACGCGGGTGCGTCAATCTTGCGATTTGCTTTTCTGCAATACCGCATTTTTTCCATTCCCGATTATCTATCTGGGCCACAGCAACAAGGCCGTGACACTAGTTATGGCGATACATCCCCGTTTCTCTGGCTCAAAATATGGCGGGGGATATGTGTACATCAATAGCGTAGCTATTATATGTATCGCCATAACTTGTGTTACGGCATTGTTGCTGTGGCCAAGATGGATAATCGGGAATGGAACTAATGCGGTACTGCAGAAAAGAAAATCGTAAGATTGACGCACCTGTGTCGCACTTCATGGGATAATCAAGTGACTGCAATTCAAAACTCCCTTCCTGATTTAATTGGTTAAACTTACGTAGCGGATAGCTGTGCTGTTTGTGAGATAAAATACAATTCTGAAGTTCAAATGTGTATGTTCTCATCATAAAAAGGGGACTGAAACAATCGCATACAGAATTACATGATATGAGACTTGTCAAAATGAACACGCTGAATTTTATTTAGACATCAAACACAGAGATTCTAGAATAAATTATTTATGTGTATAGAGATATCTGATGACCTAGTTTTCTAACAACCAACATAATCACTTAAAAATGAAGGAAATAGCTAAATAGCTATGAGCATGACTGCAGTTGGCCATCCTTTCTTGCATTAGCATAAATAAATTGACACTACCATCAGTGCTGCATCGGAGAAACTCGGAGGCTTTTGCAGAAAAGGATCAATTAGCTCTTCAAAGGCAATCCTCCATCTGAAAAATCCAACCTCTAGCAGACAGAAAATTTCAAAATGCTACTAAGAACTAACTAACTATACCCAAAAACAGCGATTCATTTCTATAGGATATGACGGACAACTAGTAAGTATTTTAATGTTTCGCTACTACAGTCTTGCTCAGCTACAGTTATTATTTTTATTTGTTATAAAGTAGTTAGAAGAGAGCTATTCAATATTTCCATTAAGTACTGCATCTAACTATATCGTATGATTTCTAACAGAAAAGGATTGATTAGACTTGAATAATAAACCTTTTACAATAGCACAAATGTTGTGAAGAGTGTTCAATCTCCTCTCTACGTGGCGTCATCTAGTAAAAAAAACCTTTATAATAAATTTCATTTCAACAAGTCTTAGAATTACTGTCCGGTAAAGAATACTGAAGCGTGGTAGAGAGTAAAAAAATTACGGATGAACCGTTGAATTTTGAATGAGCTAGAGACTTGATATGAAATTGAAATTAAGTTCGAGCATATTATCAATGCCATTTAAGCAATGTCTTAGCAACAGTTTTAAGTAACACATTTCCCACTTATTACAAGACAAAATGAAATTGATGTGACTTTTTTACAGAAGCTGCAGTTTAAGATTGCAAAATAATAACAGCTACGCGGTAATGATAGTAAATTCACGACTATGTCTCAACTGCAATTACAGGAAAGATAATTAATCTGGATACGAATCATGATTATCAAGCAACCTGGAAAAATCTGAAAGGTAGATAATAATTATAATATTAGCAATTCTTGGCAACTTTTATTGATCTGGTAAAGAAAGATTCTGATATCATTTTCCTTTATAGTTGAAATCAATGAAATATTATTATTCTTCAGTCTTTCTACGCACAAAATCAATAAATTATGACAAAATATATTTCGTCGATCTGGTCTCATCAATTGAGATAGAAAGAAGTCCTAAGTAAAAATTTTGGAAGTCAAATGCTAAATCATTTGAAATCTCTGTACAAAATTACAAACCATCAATGTCAATGTCGACATCTACCAAATATACACATATACTAAAGTTCATTGATTCTTGTTGTACTGACAGAACTACGACAATCAATGAGCTGTGGTATATGTGTATATTTGTTAGATATCGATATTGACAGTTTGTAATTTTGTAGAGATTTCGAATGATTTGGCATTTGACTTCCTGAATTTTTTCATATGATTTCTTTCTATTTCAATTGACAAAGTCAGATCGGCGAAATATAACTTGACATAATTTATTAATTTTTGTGCCCAAAAAGACTTAAAAATTCATTAATTTCAACTAAAAAGAAAATGATTAATGAAGATGAATTTCTTCATTTTCTGAGTCATGGGTACAGAGGTGATAATACCCGGAATACAATCTAAACAGGAAGCATAAAGAACTAATCTCCGATGAAATTTGTCATAAAGCTTCATAGCCTCAATGAACATTTTCATAAAAATAAGTTGAATAAAACTTGAAATTCAACGGTTCATCAGGCGATGTGATCAATGAAACTATAAAAAAAGCTACTGGCGCGCGTAGCGCATCTATGAAAGTGAAAGTCAGAGAAGACCACTCAATAGTCCGAGTCCACTTAGTCCGAGTCACATAAATCACTGTGACTTAACTGCGCTTGGGCCTCCGCCTCCATCTAAACTCTCGTTGTCGCCGCCCACCTTTGCGGTCCCTTGTACCACGCAAATAGCTGCTGGAGATCTCAAAATTCTTGGAAGTTATCGTTGGAAACTGCTGTTTCTTCACAGAATCTGTAACGGAAATGGCACCATTTTACACCCACATAGCTGCTATGTCACTGAAATGGTGTCGTTTTTATATTTCAAGATAAAAGTTTACAACATCCGGTGGATATGACGATCCCAGTTGATTAAAATTCATCGGAGATAATGTATTCGCAGATATGTTTCAGTAGACAAGATGCCATCATCAGTGACCGTGACAACGATCAATAACAATGATGCAATATATGCAGGACTTAAAGGAAAGAAAAATCAATGCAAGGAAGGTGGTTGTGATTTGTTACAATTAGTCATAAAATAATGCGAATGAAGAAATGACTTCATGTAGAATGGTTGAACAATTTTTGTGTATGGACTGCGCTAACTGACCCCCGTTCAGCGTGGACAAGGACGAAAAACGGGGAAGTAAGTAAGGAGAGCGTACATTGAGCACCTTGAAACTTTTGTATTGTGCGCTATATGAATACCGTATTTTCATAAACAAAATTTTCAATAAATGAGTACTTTAAAATTGCCTTTGTCGGGATATCAATATGAAACGATTTTAGAAGGGAGTCAACCTTTCACGTATTTGTTTATCCAAGCAGATAATAATAGACCTGCTTCACTATGAAAGCTACCCGCAAAAAGAAGAAATGAGCATGGGAAGCTCCATTGAACCTCCTGTAGTTGAATTCTCATTAGACATTATAGGAAGCAATGTCGGTTTTTACATAAAGTACATTGATGACATTTTAACTGTCTTTTCGGTCTGCAACCGAAACCCACACTTTTTTAAAACGGTTTAATGCTGTTGATTCATCACTTCATCCTACCATAAAAAAGAACCGATAAATAGCTCAATTAATTTTCTAGATATGATAATTTTCATAAAAATGGCAAATTTGAAACCAATGGTATAGAAGAAACAAATACATTATTGTATACTAACAACCACTCCTACAGTCCCTATTGTTATTAGAACAACGCGATTAAAGCATTGTACAATATATCTCAAAAACTGTCTCTCAATGGTCATACGCGGCAAACTTGCATTTTTTACGCAGGCCGAGTAAATTTATGCAGGTAAACTATTGCGCATATGTAAAGAATGAAAGCACTGTATACATAGATAGAATTTCAATGTGATTACAACTTCCACGTTTAGTTGTTGGAGTGACCCCATGAGCCTGATAGCTTTCAGATGGTCATCGACATGATCATGCCTCGTGGAAAAGCGCCCGTCTAAATACAAATTGCTTTTTTGCTATTAGGTCTACCATCATGATAATGGAGTCCCTACAACAATTGAATATTGAAAGACCCTCATTTTCAAAGAAATTCCACGTTTAGACTAGACGAATTTATGTATCTTAAGATGTGAGAGATTGCATCCATTACTGGACCAGCTGGCATCATTACTGGGACAAAAGAAACATACTTGCGGGACAGCACCTCGAAAGGGAGGCTCAATTCCGGTGCAACAAAACCTTTTTGTGACAGGGATTTCTTGCAAATATGCTTTGACGGCTTCAATGAATTTGGCTGAAAAATTACTTCAATTCATTTTATATTAATTTCTTTTGACCGAGTGAAACTGCTTTTGAGAAGCTGATAAATTTCGTAGAACAGTACAATAATCATGCTTTGTTTACTATTTATACATATAACAATCATTTCTACTCTGGCTACAAACTTATTGAAAATACATGTATTATGCAAGTAACTGAGAAGCATTATTTGAACAATTAAAATTGCTAAATGCTAATCAAATAAATGACGGTAATTTTCCAATAATGCTTCCACAGTCTTTTTCAATTATCAAACAATAATGAAATATTAAAAATACACAAAACCGAATACAATAACGAAAACTGAATGAACTAGATAAACGAAAATTAAAATTCTGGGATGGAATATCACAAAACATTATAACTGAAGACTTCAGAAATCAAATAACCACTAGTAATGTGCATCTAATCATGTTAACATGCAACAAAGCAGACATTAATTCAGGGATTGTTTTTTAGTCTTGACATCTTAACTTACCGAAAACTAGCTGTAAGAATGGGCCTTTCAACCCAAACTTAAATCCTTTGGATCCGCTCCTCCCATCTAAGTTGCACTGCAACTGTACGTTGTGCGATAACAGCGTGTCGAATATTCTTTTCACCAATTCAGATTCATTCCTTCCACCGATAACGGAGAGACGACGGACCTAGAATAAATTAGGCTTAATTAGATAGTTTCAGCGACCGAATATTTCCTTGCTACCGTTAATTAAAATATTTACGTGTCTATTAAGTTCCCGCACTGGTCATATTTTATGGAAACGGCAAAGCTCTTCAATCTAATAAGCATTATAGCTAAGAATCTTTATCATTGTGCAATTTTAGAGCCTAAAACCAATGTTCTAGCAGATGTCATTGACACTGATTAGCACGAGCTTTGTAAAGCAAATTGAAAAATGATTCTTATAGAAGAGCCCTGGGCAGTTGAAATGAAATAGAACACGGGTAGTCTACTTTTTCTACATCTCCCAAGATGCCTAGGATCGCCTAGACCGCGATTTCGATTCAACGACATAGTATATAGTAGTTGCTTTATAATTCCATGCATTTTTAATGAATGGTCGAAGAAAATTTCTATGTCTTATAGGCCGGCCCCTCCGCATTTACAGTTCTACTAATGAGAGATTTCATTGCAGAAATTCCATATCTGCGAGGTCAATACAGGGAAAGTTGAATGTAAGATAACCAGAATAAGTAGGCCTACTTTTGATTTTCCAGCTGGCAAGTATGCAATTAGGCATATCTGTAGGAAGATTTTAAAATCAAGCAAGTCATAACTGTGTATATCGTACATTTAATAGTAAATTTCACAAGAGTAAAAGAATTAATGAATGAGTAGATTGATTAAAATCAATATGCGTCTGGAAGCCGACAGCAATATAATCTAAATAAAGAATGGAAATGCTTTTTATTTTGATGAATCTGGGCACTCTTGATTTACCGCAATAATAGACACCATTACAAGTTACCAGCTTCAAATTCTCGAACTGCTCGAAGTCGATTTCATCAAATTCAAGCTATTATTTCATATCGACCAGATTTCATTTCAATTATCATATACCAGTGCAACGAAATCTAGTACTACTTACTTATTTCATGCTCACCTCTCTCAAGGCCCGACAGGGTTTCAAGTCGAAATGAGAGATTCAACAGTAATTCCATTTTCGGTAACAGTCAACAAAATTTTTGAACACTTGGCCAAATCAGTGATGAGTTGATGTTATGACCAACCGCGATGATTTATCCACTGTCGTCCACGGAGTTTGAGAATTTGGAGAACCTGAAATAATTTTGTTTTGAGCCGAGATTTACTGTGTTTAATGTCGGCAATATGGATCAATCCTTAAAAATATGCACAAGTAACTGCGATGAAGTAATAGTGCATGTTCATCACACAGTGGCAGAACATTGTGTCAGAAAAAAATGTACGTAAATGGGATGTCTTGAAGCAAGCCACGAAAATGAAAATATGCACAATGTAAATAGAATGATTAAATATTGAGTTCCAAATTCAGTTGAAAAATAGAATAGACCTGAATAGCTGGCATTTCATCCAATATCAGGAATCATTAGAATCCCTAGTTCACATATGTCAACATCGACACAACTCCCTATTTAAAGTCGCAGTCATACCCGGGTAAATTCGAGATTTGCAATTAAAAAGTTAGTTAAATTTCGACAAAATAACTATAACTTCGACTAAACTATAATTTCGAGAATCAAGGTAGAGCTATCCATAAAATGGCGTAACTTTTATACTAATATAGAATTTCGTCATTCGACCTAATAATAGTGATAGGAGACATAACTTTTGTTGAGTATACCTAGCATTTCAGCGAATTTTCTCAGCACAGTGGATGGCGATTAGACCTACTTTTAATGATAAATCAAGAATATCAACTTTAAATTTCAACAACAATTTCCCTAACTCCTAAACTAAAGAATGGGGGCATATTGATACCTTTTAGAAGAGAGATATTCGGCCACTTAATATTTTACTAGAAAAGCGGATTCTACACTTTGAGAGCTACTTAGCGGGAATATGATTGACCGGTGGGCGGCATTTCGGTTCTCTTTCACTCTGCGTTTTAAGGAACCCTCTGCTTTTCCTATCACCAATCCAGAAAAGATTGGTGTCAGCCGATCTCACTCTCTTCCACCACTGTGACAAAATATGATTGGGAAAGCATCATATCGCAACAATTTCTTTCTTCACTACTTCTACGCGTAGAAGTGCACCCCAATGCCGATAAGACGAAATCTCTAGACCTAGCCTATAGAAGGTAGCTTAAAAGTTGGCGCTGAAATTTGAGACTTTGAGCCCCTCAACCAGTCTTAATTGAGTTTCTAAAACATTACAATTAAAGGATTAAGTTACATCCAAAGGTTGTAAGTCATTGATCGTCTTGTGAAGTTCGCATATTGACATCAGTGTGCAACATAAAGTAAATGTATGATCTACATAACATTTAAACATATATACATGCCATTTGAATATGATGAAGTGAACAAAGGTAAATATCATTCAGACTGCTTTAATAATTACTTCAAAGAATCTAATAGGCATATCAGATCCCGCGGAAATAAAATTGCTTAACTAAAAACCACGGCGATAAGAATGCTCTGTTTCACAACTGCCTGCAGGAAGTCCGAAGTAAATTCTTACTAGATAAGGCATAACTGCGGCAAAATATGATGCGGAAAGCATGTGAATTTTTAAAATACTGCTCTAAACATCCGTGACAGAACGAATAATAACAAATCTAGCAGAAGACATAACTTTTTTTCGGTAAATGTTATTAGCACTGCATCTTTTTGTACATTCAACAAATCTTAACATCATGATGAAGCTGAATGATAGCTCACACTGTTTGACAGTTCTCATGGAAAAATTCGGTCCTCTTCATGCTAAAATCCTGCATCAAAGAAAACTCTCAATTATCTTTCGGAAAGCCTACTGGCCACAACTGACCACTTAAGAAATTAAATTCAACACGAAAACTGCATATGAAAATGGTTCAATTTTTTTATGAAATTATTTATTAAACGGCTTGTGTGATCTGCACAGCAGTTAAACATAAACACGAAATTTAAACATGATGGAAGTGAACAAAAGTAAACATCATTCATGTTGCTTTAATATATACTTCAAAGAATCTGAATCAGACAACGCGGAAATTATATTGCAAGCCTAAAAAGAACAACGCTAGGAATAGGTTAGAATCACAGAATCTAATTCTGTGGTTAGAATATTATTCCACGAGAAGGAGAGAAATGACCACAGCGTACGACAACCACAGAACTAGATTAGGGAAAGACTTCCCGCTTTCATTCATTCACCGTTACTTGCACTGAAGCCGCGATTTCTTGTTTACATCGACGGCCGCTGAAAATACTTGGGCAAGAAATTGGAGTTAGCCAGCAGCAAAGCATGAAAGACCAGTAAATTACAATGTTTTGCTTGAATTACATCATGCAATATTGTGTTCAATTGCTAAATTAACAAATGTGCGGTACCTTAGGCATGCCACAGGTTGAATCGATATTTGAAGAGATCAAAATTTGACGGCCACATTTTTCTTTTATCATTGAAGTACTAAATTCTTGATTGACATGTTTTGACAACTTGTAGGAGTCTTCACATTTGAAGTAAATAATATAACTTATAATTTTGTTTTTGACTGATATTATTCAGAGGATATATGTGTCATGTTGTGTTCCTCGCTGCTAAAATCGAGCGATAAAATTTTCAACATTATCATTTCATTTGTTTCTGTGTAGTAATTCCGATCTTCTCAAAACTTGACTGAGTAAAATATAGAGAAAGAAATTCATTCCCGTTAAAAACATCTCATTCGTATGTAGTGCTCACTTCGTTTACAGCGATTATGAAGATAACTTGGTATCTCGGGGAAGGCAAGGTGAGAAAGTCAGTTTCAGACGAAAACCTCTTTTGAAAAATAATGCAGTTCCCAATGTTTTTTATGGTTATCCGTCCTAATTGAACACGACACTAAAAATACCACGTCGTGCACCTCCAGATCGTTCCAACATCTCATGTCCCAATTCTTTAACGGCTGTCCTGCATTGCAAGGTTTTTCAGGACTTTTCAATATTCAATCAACTGTAGAAGTGTAAATAGGCTAATGAATATAGCCTATCCCAAAACTCTTCCGTGACTTTTCATGAACTGACACAGTGAAGCCACATGTAAAGTTTGAACCGCCAATTATTATTTGTTTTAATGCTACGACCTAAAAGTGCTTCACCTGCCTGGACCCTGTTACGGAATCTGTCAAGTTCTCTCTACAATCCGCGCTCCCTTAGAATATTTATTGATGTGTGAGCTTTGCTAGCACTGCATGATGATCAGCTGTTGGTCTGATGAATGAAACTGCACTATGTTGACGTTTCTTCTAGCGAAACTGTTTTCAGATGAACGTCACTTGTGAGGAGTAGGCCAAAATGAGACAGCCGGCGTGACGAATTCCCGCTATATTGAAGCGGTTGATTTCGAAGATGACATGGCCAACAGTTAGACGACAAAACTGGCCGAATTGGTGTGCTTTTAGACAGACGATGCAATATGAAGATTCCATCCTGGTGTTAGGTCTACCTGCAGATGCTTGCATCATATGATGTAGGTGCTCATTCTGACACCTGCTTGTGAGAAAGAAGATCCGATCAGTGGAAAATGTTAAGTGGAGATGTCACCATCAGGAATTGTGAGTACGTTTCCGAAAGAAAAGGAATGCATATTGTGATCATATTCTAGAAGCACAGGTACGGTAGCATGATGAGGTGCACACGCTAATACAAACATATGAACATATTTTGAATCTATGGATTTGTCATGTAATTATGCTTTCGGTACAAAAGTTTTGCTGCATTCATAGAATGCGATTTAATTGTCATCATCAAACTCAATTTTTCCCATTGAAGTGCTGATATGGATATGCTAAATTGTACATCATTCTTTCTAATAACTTGCAGATGGCAGACCTAAACGGGAGTTTTAAACTGCACTTTGAGTATGTGACGGATCATTTTCAGTTTTCAAAATAATGTTACTAAGCAATGGTGTGCTTTGAAAGTTATGACTTTATTGAATTGAGTCGATTAGTTTGCATCAAAGTGACAATAATACATTAGAGTAATGATTGTCCGGGAGACCCTGCTGAGCAGGTGAAGCAAAATTTTTTCTAGGGCAGGACAACCGTTAATAGGCCAACCGAAGTGAATTTTTGATGCGTCTCATTTTGCTTAAGTTAATGAGAAATCTATTGCATGACTATCAAATTCTTACTTACAAAGATTCTGATGGTGCATTTCATAAAATTGAATGGATTTACATTGAAAATCTTCATGAATTGCAAACAAATGATTCATATATTCTCGCAAAAATTCTCGTATTCATTACAAACGGGCACTTACGAAGGTGTTCCTTTCATAGAAGGAACGTTCATCTATAACTGCAAAAGCGCTTAATCACATATTTGAGTTGATGAACTTCCACAGAAACTTCTTGCAATTTTATCAAGCTGCAATTACGATGACTGACTATGCAGATGAATCAGAACCCGTACGTACTGCGTGATTACTTATATAAATGGAAATGGTGTAAATGTCTACTTTTTATCATATGAGCTTCTAATCACTTTTATCATTGAATAATTGCCGCGACTTTAATAGTATCCGCCAACTTCTTGCCGAAGTATTTTTAGACACAAAATACACCCCAGTATATTTCTGACACGAGACAATGACTTGCTTACCGGCTTCACGTGCTGTTGATCAGAGCAGGCCGTCTTCGCTATGGCGACAACTGAAGTCTCGTTTACTCATTCAATTAGTTACTTTCACCAAGTAAAATTTCATCACGTGATAGCGTTGGATGAAAAGCTGCATGAATATTATGAAAATCCAAATTTCCCTTTTCACGTTGCGCAATGTCATATTTCAGACTCGTGGAGCGTCTGCCAGGTTTCTCTTAAGGGGGGTTTACACGATCAGATAAATCCGCCGATTTATCCGCGGATAAATCGGCGCAGAAACAGGAAGGGCGTTCACACGGCAGATAAATCTGCTGGCTCCTCGGATGGCAAATCGGCTGAGAAGTCTGCTACGATCCAACATGTTGAATATTTTCATCAGATTTGCTTCCGATTTGCTTTCGTTCTCTCTCGTGATTGGCCCACTGGTGATGCAGACGTCACCTTTAGTTGTTCAGAGGCTTGCACCATGGATTTCCGAAACTTGCGACAAATGCCATGACAACCGACCGTGCTTCTACGACATCGAATACAATTGCATTGATTGCGAAGAGGAAGAATGGCTGACAAGATCGTGAATTGGGGGCAGGATGCCATTGAATTTCTGATCGAAGAATATAAGAAAAGGCCATGCCTATGGAAGATTAAATCCAAAGATTATCACAACCGAATAAAGAGGACAGATGCTTTGGAATCTCTATTAAAGGCCGTCCAAGAATTTGAAGACCCAACATCTGGGCTTAAAGTGATGAGCAGTGTTAAAACGGTGGAAGTCCTAAAAAAGAAAATTGACAACCTACGATCTACCTTCAGGCGCGAACATGGCAAGGTGAAGGCATCCACCAAGTCAGGTATTGGAGCCGAAGAAGTATATGAACCTTCTCTATGGTACTACCAAAACCTTTTATTCATCGGTGAGATGGAGGAGGCAAGAGGAAGTAGCTCTAATTTATTAGAAACACCTAATTCAGCTTGTGAAACTCGTCAGGTAAGTTTTGATCTACTTTTAAAGCTTTAAAACAATTACCGTATTTATTCGATAATAAGACCCGGGTCTTAAATTTTTAATTCATCAAATTTTCATAACATCGGTAGGTGCATCTAATGTTTTATACTGGTTTCATTTTTACAGAATTCAATTGATGAACCGAATGACAATAATGAGGACAGTATGAATGTTACTGACACTCAATGTACGGCAGATGAAGAACATCAACAAGTAGAAATGCTGGAAGAAAGTTCTAGTAATACTACAACTTCGACACCCAATTGTATTCGCAAACGCAAAGCAAGGAGACCGAATCCTGACAATCTTCTCCGACTGGCAGAAGAGCACCTGCGAGCACCTGACGATAGCGCAACTGCTTTTGCGAATAATGTGGCTCATCAGCTCAGACAAGTTCAGGATGCTAAGCAGCGTTTAATTGCAGAAAAACTTATCAGTGACGTGCTTTTCCAAGCGAGACTTGGTTCGTTAGAGTTATCAAGTTGTATCGGCAAAAAAGATTCATATGTTGACATGATAATCAAAGATTTTTCTGAAGCAACTGGTCAAAAGTAGTAAACTGTTGACCAGTCGCTTAAATTTTAGAATATAGCATTTGATATGATATTGAAATTCTTTGTGTTTTGACAAAAGAGATTTTCTTCAAATAATTGAATCGCGTTATCAAATGTAAAATTTAAGTATACATGTACTTAACTTATGCACTTAAAGAGAAATCAAGTAATTACCAAATCTCATATAATTTTTAAGACTAAGTTGGATAACTATAGTCCAAGGTCGATTTTTCTATTATAACGCAACAAGAATTGTAACATTAACATAAGGCATGCCTATAGGCCTAAGTCTTTATATTAAGTCATATATTTTGATTTATGATTCAATGCTAAGTCAAAAGAAAGCTTTTAAAAAGAAAAATACATGTTTTATAAGAACACACATACGTGTATTCTTGGTGGATTAAGTCATTTTACACAACGGCTTCATGATCACGGTATATATGCAAATGAATAAAACAATTAAGAGAAGCAGTGAAACAGGAAACACAGTTTAGGCATCTACACTTGAAATGTTCTTTTGAATGGCTTTTTCCTGCCAAGAAACTTGACCTGGTCCATTGAAGTATGCACAATATTTCTCTCGCACGTGTTTGGCATCGTTACATGGATTATGGCTTTTAGATGGCTTCCACTTAGCAAGTCCATCTCTTTGTGCCGAATGCCAAGTACCGCGTGAAACTTCAGACGTTTCGACATTTTCGAGGTCAAGGGCAGACGAGGAAATGTAATTATGAGAATTTCGACGTAAAAAGTTGTGCAAAGCACATGTAGCTAGGACAAGGATTTCAACTTTCTCAGGAGTCAAGCAAATGGGTGATTTGAAAACTTGAAAGCGAGACGACCAAATTCCAAAAGCGTTTTCAACAACACGTCTCGAACGGGATAGTCGATAGTTGAAAATCCGCTTAGTCTTCAAGAGATCTCGGAATTTATACGGCTTCATTATATTTTCAGTCAGCGGGAACGCGTCGTCCGCAACGAACACATACGGAAGCGGTTCGGTCTTAGGAATTAGTGGATGTCGTGGAGGAATATCTAGTTCACTTGTCAGCAGAGCCCTGTTGAAAGAAGTCTTAGAAAAGACCCCGCCATCTGATACTCTACCATTTGTACCAATGTCCACGTAAAGAAATTCATACTGAGCACTTACAGCAGCCATTAGTACTATGCTATGATCACCTTTGTAATTGAAATAATATGAACCGGAATCGGTGGGAGGTACAATTAAAACGTGTTTGCCATCAAGCGCCCCGATACAATGTGGAAAATTCCATTTATCTGAGAATTCATCAGAAATTCTTATCCATTCCTTCCTTGTCTTCGGTGTCTGAAATTGAATAAGATTGAATTTAGTATATATCGTGGACAAAATGTTGCCTGTGGCTTAAATTTTGTTTGTTGATAGAGCATTTAACCTTAAACCGTCTACTGTTCACTATAGTGAACAAACTGTTTGATGAATTCTGTAGCTTACTGTGCACACCATGTATGATTAATCACAGCATGAAATTAATAAATGAATATATATTAACCATGTCACTTTGAATATTTGAAATTTGGATGCATTAGCTTTTGATATCGTAAATAATGAATCTTTGAAATAAAAACCAAACATGGAAAAACGTAGCTTAATAGTCTGTGCAATTTAAAGGCCTTATCATTGACGTTTTGCGTCTAAAAAATTACAGTGGATATGTAACTGTATAAAGATAACATAGTTAAGATCACATATCAGTGTATACACACGTACACAATTATTTAACAAACAACTGTGTACATGTGTAGCTTACAATGTCCGATTTCATCAGCCAGACGGTTTGTTCATTATAATACACAAACTCTGATACCTCACAAAAGCGACCAAGACTTACAAGATATACCTAAATAATCTGAGTTTTGCATAAACAAGTGAAATCTCTGATCTTTCGCTTGAAAACACGAGAATAATATCAATCTGCACATTCATTTTGCTTTGTAAGCGCACGTAAACATACTAAGCTAAGGTATTTAAATCAACATTGAATAACATTAACTTTTCGAATAATTTTAGATATATTTGAACTGTGACTTACCTTCAGATATTCTTCTCTTAAAACATCATAAATAGCTTGGCATGTCTCCGGAATCAGATTGGATAAAGAACTTTTAGAAATCCGGGTGCAGTACTGCATGTCAGTATATGATCTCCCAGTCGCCAGGAAACGAAGAGTTGCACATAATCGTTGTTCAGGTGAAATACATGGCCGCATGAGAGTGTCATTTCTAGCAATTTTCGAAGAAACCTTTTTCAGTAGTATTTCGAAGGAATTTTCGTCCATCCTGAGATAATTAATGAAATCTTTGTCTGTAGCCTCGTTCTTTAATTCTCGAATAAATGTTGTTTGTGAAATTTTTGATCTTTCCAACAACCATTTTCTTGACCATATCTTCTTTCTTTTATTTTTCTTCTTTGAGGCCAATATGGCAACAACTGAAGCATAGAGCTTCTTAGAATATACTGGAGCCATCGAAGGAAGTAACTATACCTTTCTGACAAACGAAGGAAATGACATTCGCGTGTTCACGACTATTCTATTCGTCTGCGCTCTGCATTCTCACTATCTATATACAAATCAATAATTGTATCTAAAAATAGCTTTAAATTATCGAAGTCTGCTGAGAAATCTGCTTATTTCTCGGTCCGTGTGAACGCGCTTAGAATCGGAGGATAAATCTGCCGATTTATCCGCGGATAAATCGGCGGATTTATCTGATCGTGTAAACCCCCCTTTAGCCTAACTAATAACTTTCTCGTCTGTATCAAACAGGTCGACCATCTGACAAGCTTCATTACGCAATTTCTACACAAAGTGACGTTATGAGTTTGTCAATGAAATTCTCTTTCAAGACAATAAACTACCAAAAGTTTGGAAGACAACGCCCAGCGTACTCGACCTAGCTTACTGTACAATAACCATTACATGCACTTGTTGTATTATTCTTACTAGCAGCAGCACAAAGCTCAATCAATACTTGCCTCCGCACCAGTCAGTCGGTAATGATGTATAATAGCGGATTAGGAAGTAAGTCTGACAAACGTTTTCCAAGAATCCACAGGCTTGCAGAACCGAAATATATCTATTTGAAATATGAGCACTTAAACAAAATATACCCAAAGCTTCTAAATATGCCGTAAGTTAATAGAGTACCGTTGTGCTTCAAAAATGTCTTCATAAACAGAAAATGAAGGGAGATTTCAGCGTCAACAAGTAGCCTCACTCTGTATGATGTAAGGGTGAAACAAGTGTATTCCGTTAGTACTCACAAAATACGGGAATATAGAAGAATAAAATATCTGTTCCATGATAATGTTGCTGATTGATTGGGGACACTGATCGATATTCAAATCCTGCATTACCATACATGCTGTGCAATCGCCACTTATAGCATTATTCATATGATGACAATTATGGCTTACTACATGTCATAACTTTTATCGTTATGGAAATTTCTGCATAAACGGCTGGCTAAATTTATAAGCATCTGCGCGCTACTGGCGAAATTGTGGCTTATGGGGCAAATATTTAGAGATGCCGTCAGTCGCCGGTACGGTGAGGGTTTTATTGGGCATGGGTCACCTCAAGTGGTGCCCTCACCTTGCCAATCCTCAAAAAAGTGGTGCCCACGACAGCCCATATGACCCATTCCTGAGCCAGCGTGGGGCCGTCAGAAGCGTGTTACTAGGGTACCTACGGCAACCCTGCTTATATGCATCGTCTGGGGTGGGTGCCGTGCCGGTGCCGTGCCGGTTCCCGCGCCAGCGCCCGCGCATGACCGCAAGCTTGTCCCTGTCCGCACCGTTTCCTGCATTTCCAGCAGTTCAGTTATTGCTCCTGATCTTAGTATGCCAAGTTTCCAGCTAACATTGGTTTTTTCCGAGAAACGGGAAAGATGGCAATGCAGGATGTTCTCACATGTGGCATCCCGAAATAATACAAGCTGCACTATCGGGAAATTCTCTGTCGGTATTGTCCCGCGATGAAAAAGCGAAACTAACGTTACAGGTCACACACGCCTTTTGTATCAAACCCAATAGAGGTGGAGAATATCAAAATCTATAAAATTGTTTTAATCTAATCTAATCTGTTTAAGTTATGTAGCTTAAAACCTCTTCCATTGTTTGAATATGCCCTACGAGGAAGATATATACCATCGCTCACAACAGGATAATAGGGCCTATATGTAGAATACTAACATAACCTAGGTCTTGCCTTCAGAAAAAGTGACTTAAGAGTACGATGTAACTAAATCCGATAGTGACTAGATTCAATTGTATAATAAGCTTAGCCTCTGTTAGGCTTGCGTCATATATGCCGCCATAAATCCCTACCTGCATGTCCTCTGACCGGGTATGAATTCGCAGATTAAGCCATTATTGCACGCCTATGCCCGTACCCGTACCTGCAATGCCTGCTGCTCGCAAAAATCGAGATGTCCGCAGCTGACCCCACCCCAGTGCATCGTAATTAATCACCCGTCGATCAATGTCAACAAATTTATCACCGTCATATTTCTATTTATGTTTATCTAGCTAAATTACATTTGATGAAATGTAGTAGCTTAAGTGTCATTCTCCTAAAATCCCTTATAATTGTTGTCCTGTATGCTGAAATATTCATGTTATTCATGCAGCGCTCGACCCGCTGTGATGTGTTCCTGGAGAATGATAGCCTAATCCCGCATTGAGCACGGTTCGATTAATTCAGGAACTTCCATTCGAATAGACAGCTGATTTGTAAATTTATTTTCATATTTCAAAGAAGTGGAATCAGAAAAAAATTCTGAACAGCCTTTATCTTCGCAGTTAGGCCAAATAGTTGAGCGCAAACATTCCTAAAGTATCCTTAGCCAGAAATGCAAATTGGTTTTGTCAGTCAATTTTATATAGAGTGACAACTTGTTGAATAAAAATCAGTTGTGAAGGATGAAGTCGAGTTAGATTCCTTGATTTGAGAAAATTGAAACTAAGTGAAATTCTACAAGACGTCTACAAAGAATGCTGCCTGTCGAGAGCCACCGTGTATTACTGGACACGTGAATTTCGATGAGGAAGACAATGTGTTTTTGTGGACACTTCGAGGCCGAAATTTCAGATGGAAAACAAGAGGAATGTGCTGAATATGCGAAAACGGGCACATAGGAATCGATAACGCAGCCGATGTTGTGCGAGAGTCGGTGAACAGTGTCCAATCTCCTATCCAATTTGGAAGTCAGGAGACTGTGCTCCAGATTTGTCCCCAAGTTCATCACTTCAGAGTAGCTGAAAGCCGTTAGACCGTGTGTCGCTCGAATTCCAAGCTCCAGATCAAACTTGGAAGTCGGTTCGTTGAAAGCGTCGTGACAGGATATGAAGATCAAATCTTTCATTCCGATTAGTCGGAACGGATCCTCCGAGTGTTGCCTTCCAGAAGAAGCTACGCCGAGAAAGCTGAAAACTGGATCACAACGTGGTAGTCGTTCGACTGTCACTGTTTTGGAACAGTTGCGAATTCTGCTTGTTGACTTTTTGGACAAATCTCGCACAATATGCGGTGCGTATTTCGCGGATCTTTTGCACCCTGTGTTATCTCAACGTCGATGTGGAGCAAGGACTTTGACATATTGTACACAACGATGAATACACCATGTATTATAAAATCATATATGATATAGTATATCATAAAAAGTAGAAATAAAAGAAGACAGTCATAACGATATTACAAGGCACCCAATTTAGTCAATCCGTCAGTTTGGCATGCAAGATAGTACACTGATGGCATTGCCTCGCTGTATGGCCATGCTGATGCGCTGTCTCAAGAAGGTGTAGACACGACAGTCTCCAGTTACATCAGCTATTTTCTTTCCAATGACTTTTACGAAATTGTCCGTGCAAATCCCCATTGCTCCCATCGTTTCCACAGCAATTGGACAAAAGTGATAGTCAACCGCAAGCTCTTCGCATTTCTTGCGTTTTTTGTCCTTCGCCTTCAATTAGATGATTCCTTTTTCCTGGCGGGATAGCGGAAGATTGCTCGTCGCCATAGTGTCGACAGAGAAGGGAGTGTCCTCTAACCCAAGGAATAAGCGTCGCCCCATCTGGTATTTTACCGTCATTTCGGTTCAATCCATGAGGTTCTAGAATTGATGGGATACCAGCAGAGACGAGTGCCCGTCTTATTGTCTAATTGACTTCACTATGGTGAGCTAGTCTTCCTGCATTAAATCGACAGCTCAATCCATGTGTTCCACGACTATCTACTTCAGATCCACATTTGCATTTTGTATAACGTGCGCATATTGTTGCCCCTAGTCGTAGGCTAATGATGATACGCAGCTGATCATTTGGTAACTTCAAACCAAGTGAAGGAATAGATATCGCCGTAATTCCAGTTCCTGCTGCCTTCGATGAAACTCCAAGGATACGGCCCCTTGATCTTTCATCGGATACATTGGTCAGTAGATCTGCGTACTGAATCTCCAGTAATGGCTTCTCCCTATACTTTTGTAGGATCTCTGCTAATCTGTTGGTAAAACATCATCAGGACTCCTTCTTTTCAACACTTCTTTTCCGAAGCAGCAACTTGAGGAGGACACGATAGATCTTGAAGAATGGGAATGTTCTCAGTAAATATGACAACTTAGGCATCAGAAAACAATGCCACAGAAGGTAGAACGAACAATGCGTTATTAAGTCTTTCGACAAGAAAATACAATTTGCTCTGTTTCTTGGTGAGAATGTCTTCTGCAGCGGGTATAAACGGAGGTGAGCCTAAAAGAGTAGCATTGTGGAAATGTATCTTTGTCATATCTTTGAATGGAGCATTATCTTTACCTTGGATTACTGACATTGGGTCAAAAAGTTCACATTTTTCCAGATTGACTTATAATCCAATGTCATTTTGATATTTATCGAAATGTCTTTTTGTACTTGATGTGGAGATCCAATAATGCACCTGCAATCCAAATACCAACAATTCATCTCGCACCGAAGCATATTTATTAATAACTCCAGAGCCACAGTATATCCAAGCGGTCCCAAATCATCCTCTTGCTGCATTGCCTCTGCGGATGGAATAACATGGCTAGTATAAAACAAATTGGTGGGTCGACTAAAAAGTTGCCATGTAAGGACTTAAATCAAAGACTTGCTTCATGAGAATGCTGCGGTTCACCCACTTGCAGTAGAGCGAGAGAAAATCTCGCAATTGAAACTGAAGGTCCTTCGGAATCCTCCGCACTCACCACATTTGGCGCCTTCAGATTTTTGTCTTTTCCATCATCTGTGGAAAACTTTGCGTGGACAGGCGTTTTATTCATCTTCTGAAGTGAAGCAGCACGCAAGGAGAGTTTTACTTGTCAAGTGCTGGAGAAGATGTGTCGATTCATATGAATTTTGCGTTTGTAATTTTGTGCTGTTAATGTTATGTGAAACTGCTTCCTAATTTGCGAATTTTGAACCTCCATGAAAAAACATTTGGAAAATAATGTTGTTTTCATGACACTATATTTCTTTGTGAGACTGAGTGATTTTTGACTGCACCACTAGGTGCTTGGTTTTCGTGACGTTCACGTACATGTATATTTATTCGAATTCATTGCGATTTATGCCTGTCAACGAACAACGATACTGACTACATACATACAGCAACTCTCTAGCTGAAGAATGTACCCTTTTATAGAGCGATTCCGTAAAAGAATCCCTAATGGATATGAGATAACAAAACAATACACGCACCCTTTATGTCTTAACCAATGACTTGAGAAAGCTAAGCCTATGACAAATAGCATAACAGTAATTGCCAAAATAAAATAAGAAATTACTGTAGTCCCAAGCAGACGTAGTTGAAGTCTTTTAAAATTCAAAACCTATTTCATAGTCTTCAAAAGAATATCTCCATTTGCAAAATGCACTTTACTGTGAAATCCAGGATATACATATGTACTTAGCAGTAAGTTCAGAAATAATTGTGAAAGATGACTAAATTAGCAATAGGTTTGTCTTTTGTATGTGGGTGCCAATATATGTAGTAGATCAAGTGGTGTAAATGTACATTCATGTGTTTAACTACATTCATTCTTATATGCGGGAAGGTAGTGTGAACATAGCGCTGTATCAAAATCCTCTCTTACATGAAGGTCATGCATGCACCCGTATGCGGGCTTACTGTGGGAGCAAGAATTTATTTAGACATCCGTTGAACAGGAAGTGATCTAAAAAATGTTGTCTACTTTATCAAAGTAAACAAATTGTAAAAGCAGGTTTCTACTCATTCATCCGTATCCTCAGTCTGTCTCACGATGTGTGTCAGCCATATGTGAGGTTAAATAATAGATTGATGCATTGCCGGACTTATCAGGTTTAATCGATAGAAAACTTCTGATTTCATTAGATGATAGAACATAACATGTGCTATTGTCAGTACGTAATTTTTATTTTCATGTCTGTATTTAAGGTACATAAGATATCAAAACTTTGGTTTGAGATCTTTCACAAATTAGCCGTATACTTGAAAATTCCAAAATGACATGATATAGATAACCTGTAAATAACACAGATTTAAAAACAGCATATAATTGCATGTTAATGTAAATCAATGAAAACTAGATTCTGATCAGGTTTAAGTTACTTTTGCAAAAGTTGATTGAATTGCCAGTCCTACATTCGGATCTGATTGACTTATGCATGGGAGTAATTATACTTCCAAAAGATGCACGATAGAGTTGCTGCAGAAGATTAAGAGATGTGAGATGCAAATGCATAGTCCGGGAACTGGCACGAAGTCATGCACGGAACGATGTCGTTTCAACATTTTCAGAGCATTTTACAGAGCATTAACATCTTTTTTACAAAATGCGCGTGCGACGGATCAGATAGTTTGTTTTCATAAATATGCTTGGATTGAAGAACCCAAGCCAATGGAGAAGCTGTGACACAAATCATAAACAAGATTAAACAAACGAGATATTGTTAGCACATTAGATTATAGGTTGAAGAGGTGTTTCTTCAATATGATTTGTTGAAACATCTACAGGGCATGCTCTTCCTATGAGTGGTCGCTCGAAACATATGAACGAAGTGCAAGCGTACAGACATCTCATCTGGAGAGGAAATGGGACATATTTGTTTAAATTTCTATGAAAATGTTGTTAAGTCATAGCAGATGTCAGTGTTACACTTACACGAGTCAAAGAAGAGATATTCGGAATAAAAGTGACCACTGATAAGAAGGAGCATGGTCTATAGATGATGTCAGTAACTATAAAGCAATCGTTCGAGAACTTGATGCTCTATATGCATCTTCAAGTGAGATTGCAAAGACTAAGGTTCCATGGGTGCTTATATAAATTCACAAAAGCACTTATCATTTATCACATAAATACCTGAGAATGTAATAAGCAGCATATAATAAAACTGTATGCCATGTATATGGTAGACTAATGATATGATTTCAAAAGGTCACAAATTTCAACTTCTATCGGTCCAAGTCTAGTGAGTTTTAAGAAAAACTTGAAAACACGCCAAAACTGATGGTCACAAAATCTATAGCCATGGCGGCTAAGCTTTAAGATGACCACACAAAAAATAAGATTAATATAAGATAAGATTCAATTAACCCCCCCCCCACTGAGGATGGGGTTAAATATGAAGTTGTGCTGATATTGAGGGATGTGAACTTGGCCTATTAATGATGCCTGATATTGGATAAGATGGCGACTGTTCTAGTCGGTTCCCATTATTCATCTATTTTTTTTTGGTGATCCTATTTACATTGAAATAAAAAAACAATTACATATGTAAAGCAAACATAATTTGTTTCAATGCAAGAAAAACTCAATAATCTCAGTCTCTAAAAATGCATTTTCAAAGAAATAAGTAAATTGCAATGGCATCAATATAGCATTTTGAAACTGTAGGTTCATAAAGCTATATTTATTCTTTGTGCTGCATATTTCAAAATGCTCGGCTAAATTAAGTCTGCAAATACATCGTTTGATTTCCGTTTATTACTGGAAAATTTAGATTCAGTTTTGCTAGATATCCTGCGTGCGAATTATAATGCCTATTTACAACAGTCAGTTGGTTATTTTAGATTGATTGTGATATAAGTGCATCCTCCTTTCATGATTAAATGACCCGATGTTGTCTTATGACATCTCTATGTGTTCGTTGTCTAATCATCGATAATTTCTTATTCATAAATTACAAATGATTTATTTTCTCAGTCATAAGAAAAACTCTATCAGAAAATAGATCTTTCAGGAGCTTGTACCTCCAAATGTCCTAACACAGTTCAATGTTTTCCATATCATGAAGGATTTAACGCCTTAACCAGAACTATCCAACTTTATTGATACACCAAAGAGTCAACATCATCACTTCATTGACACTAACTCAGAATCATTCGCTCTATTTTCTCAAAACACCTTGCCCGCCGATTACAAACTTCCTATCGTCAATATTTCTTCCATAATTTCTTAATGAAGGATTAACTGAGAAATTCAAAGGCGAAACTGGATCATTAATCAAAACAAGACGAACTTAGTCGCGCATGTCTTACAATAATATTGTGAGATGAATAGTGGTCTCTTTTCAGAAGATTTAGAATTCTTATTTCTGCTCACCTGCATATCTTACGTCACAAGATGAGCTGCATTCCACACAGGGGACGTTTGACCTCACAATGACCGATTGGTGGATTGTTTATTGAGTCCTCCATTTTGTGAATCAGCCAAAAGGTTCAGCTTAAATCAAAATGGATATCTTCACTGGCAAATGGTTACCGCATTCACGGATCTACGGCCCCTTGTGGTGTCAGGCTTTCACTTATTTCGGACCATTTAATTTGATGCACTACACCTAACAGTAGCTTTACATTGTCAACTTCCGTAGTTCCCTGGGGCGCTCCGCAGGAGTTGAGTGCAAATTAGGGTCCAACAAAACTCGTATTTCCGCAGCGCTGGTTACACATATTCCTCAGCGAAGCTTCTTAATTCAAATAGAAAAGCAGCATGTAAGAAGCACTAAAGTCGAGGACTTCTGACACCACTATACAAACTGGATGACAAAACTTCAGAGATTCAATAATGTTTTGCTTCAAGACAATTGATAACAATCCAACTGAGAAATGCAGCGACTATCAAAAATAATTTAATGATATGATAACATCTGACTGTTATCTAATTCAAGTAGCTCAACGGTTCAATTAAGTATATAGTGTGTTTAGTATAAAGATCGAAACGTTTTGTGTAACAAACATTGGTGGGAAGAAAGTCACAGAAAGTCGCTTTAAGCTATCAGTTACTATGAATACTATCATACTATGAAATCACTGATTTATGACACAGTTCCTTAAACTCAATTTTGATTGTTCGTCATTTTTCTATGAGCCTTCCGTTATCAGTGGGTTTACACCAAAACTTTTCACTCTAATTTTAATTTTTAAGAGCCACTCACTGCGTACAGCCACTTCTTGTTCAACATATTGACATCCATGAGGTGATTTTCAATTACATGCGGTAATAAATCCCCAGGTTTTGGTCACTTTCCATTATCGAGGAATGACTTAAATAAACTACCGTATTTGATCAAATAAGTAGTTGATTGCAGATGTTTATAAAGAGAACTTTATGCAGAAGTCCATTATCAAGGAATGACTTAAATAAACTATTTGAGCAAATAAGTGATTAATTGATTGATTGAAAATGTATAGAGCTTTATACAGAAGCAGATACTGCTTCTCAAAGATTAACCCATTAGGCGTCAATGTTCCACTTGTGGAACATCGCTAGATTTTGGAAATATGTCTTATTGAATGTGGGACACATGATATGTTGCAGTAAATAATTACAATGTTTGGCAACCTTGGTGTGTCTTGGTGTGATCTGACTCATTAAAATATCATATCTCTAGATTTTATGAGTACAATTCAATCAAAAAAGATTGGTTATGTTTTTCAATGTTCAATTTCGTCAAGTCAAAGCATCTTTATTGGTTCACAATGAGGACAATTCGGTGAACTCGTGACAATATGGTACATGAAAAAAAATAATAGATAAAAGGTGAACATGTAGCTACAGAGGACGTGCAAATTTTATAAAAGAGTTGCTAAAACGACTAGTGCGTGCAAAAGGAGGCTGTAAACTAGAACAATTACGAGACTTTCTGCATCTATCTGAAAATATCACACGTAAAGGGTGCTGCCGATTTCTTTCGATATTAGCAAAAAGACGCCTACAGATAACATCAGCAGCCTTAAAAATGTCAGACTTCGGGGTGACACCAGTGAGACGCAAAATGCGCTTCTCAATGCGCAAAAGCTTGTTGTTTAGATACAGTGGAGCATTGCAAAAAACTGGATAATTGTACAATAAAATCGAGCGAATATAAAAAATATAGGCTTGCCACAAGAGCTCGCTTGGGCAACCAGACCTGACTAAATTGTACATCAGGTACATGCGTCTTGACGCCCTTCTGACAATATAGTCAAAATGTCCATTCCATTTCAAATTGGATGCAAACTTAACGCCCAAAATCATGACAGCTTCAACAGATTTTAAAAAACCATCAGCATGCTGTACATTTGATAAAGACAAGGTAGACTTCGTAATAATGTTCATGACACAAGACTTTGTTTCATTGATCGGGAGCCTGTGTGCGTTGGACCAAGCCATAACATTGTCCCACTCATCCTGTAGTCTGTCGTCCGATGGAAGACGAACAAAGTGCAAAAATGTCACATCGTCAGCATATTTAACACAAATTGAGTTTTCACAGACGCAAGAGAGACTATCAATGACCATACAAAAGAGGGCGGGCCCCAGGACACTCCCCTGAGGCACACCACTGCGTTCATGCACCCAGTCAGAGTAGGCATCCTGGACTCTGACAGACTGAATACGGTTACATAAATAACTGGAAAGCCACAATATGAGGAAAGACGGTAACTCAAAATTCGCCAGTACGCAAAATAGAGGAATGCAATATCTTGTCGAATGCCTTTGAAAAATCTATCGACAATATTCTCACAGCCCCGGGTTGGTTACAGCGATTTTTCAGCAGCTCTAATTAAGCAAAAGGAATTGATTGGTTTTCAGATTTTAGCTACTTATAATATGTATACCTCTTCATATAGGCATGCTATATACAAAAATATTTCATTCCTATTATATTTTTCGAAATATAGTGACAAATTCAAAATGTTCCACTTGTGGAACATTGGCACCTTGGGCCTATACAAATTAGATCGCTGACAAAATATTTCGGAAGGATTTATAATGAAATATCTTGGTCTGCCTGTCAATCTGATATGAATAGTAATGTCTGCTAGTTTGATAATCAGAATTAAAGTTTACCATTTTACATATTTTGTTTAAATTCAAAAAATTGAAAAGCAGTGAAAGTTTTGTTTTGATCTGAATAAGAACGTCCGTGACAAATATTTTGCTGCTTTACATGGTAAGTGTAAGATGTCTGTCCAACCTTCCTTCTAACTAATGCTGCCAGAGTTGATATATAGACAGTCTTGTGATTTCATTCTGCTTTATTTTATCTATAGGCTTATGTAAATAAAATATTCAAGTAAACTTCAAGTAAACCGTCTACGTTGTACTGGTACTGTCAGGCGCAACAGAATATGAAAAAATATATATCAAAAGAGGCGAGGGCAAAATCTCAGAGAGGATTTCATGAAAGTTACAGTGATTGTTCAGTCGTGGTCTGTCACTGGAACGATAATACCCCCGTTATAGTTATCAGTTCAAATGAGGGCGTTACTCCTATCAGTCAGGCGACACGCTGGAGTCGAAGTGATAGGAAGAGAACTGCAATTCAACAACCAGCTATGATTGCCTCCTATAATTGTCACGTGGGCGGAATTGACCTATTGGACAGGTTTCTTTCGGATTATCGGCCTCAGCTGCGATCAAAGAAATGGTGGTGGCTATTATTCGCAAATTTCATCAATATGGGCATGGTGGCTGCTTGGAGGTTACAAAGACACATTCAAGTCAATAGGCCTACATCTCATCTGGATTTCCGAAGGTTAGATCTATATTTTGAGTTAAAACTTAAAGATTTTGTTGTGTTACAAAATAAATAAATAAATAAGACGTTTATTTCAAAAAGCTGAATAGAAATCGTGGGGTCTCAAGACATGAATATGAACATCAAATCAATTAATAAAATACTAGAACTTAACATAGTAATTGTCATAAATCAATCAGAAAATATAAGGTCGTCAGAAAGTAGATGATATATACACATAACTTTACAATGTAAATCTGTCATTCGATAATTTGGTTATAGAGATGAAAAAGCTGTTACTGCTTATCGAAGTTGAACACATTGCTACAACCTAACAATAATGCATATAGACTTTTTAAGTCATCTTGTATTTAGTCAATTATGCTCTCATTTTATCAAAATATGTACGTGAAACATTTGTTTTCTTTCAGAGAAGTTGTGAGATATCTCATGAGTCTTCTGACTGTTCGAGAAATTCACTACCTGGACCTTCACGAACACCTGCCCTCTCCACAAGACTTGGAAATGTTGGTCATCTTCCAATACCAGCCGGTAAACAGGGCCGCTGTAAATTATGCATTAAAAACACGAAAACGAAGTGTGACACATGCAACACTTTGTTGCATACAAGTTGCTTCGTCCAATACCATCTCTGAACTCTGAAAGATGTTACTGTTACCTAGTTTCAAAAAAATACATTGGTGATTCTGTCTGTATTTTTCCTGTTTCGTTTACCAAAATACATCAAAATTCTTAATATACTACTTTTGCATAAAAATTAAAATTAACGTATAAGCATAGAATATTATTTTAATGTTTAAACAAATATGTCAAATATAAGCAATCTGTCAAGTATAAACAAATATACAACGGCTTATATTCTTCAAAAATTCTTAAAAAATGTATAGTCTCAAGGCGCCAATGTTCCACATGTGGAACATCATCAAAAACGATGAAATGAACATTTATTTTCGGTAAGATCGTCATAAAGTATCAAAACGTGATTGAATAATATGATGGTTCCACTCAAATTTTTGATAATTACTTTCAAAAATAATTCGGCGCCTAATGGGGTTATCATCAGAAAGCGAATAAAATAAATAAAAGATTGAATTGCTTGAAATAAAAAATGAGTAATTCATTAATAACATTAATGCGATAGCTATCTTATGATAAGCTTCTACTCATGCGTTTCAACATCCCATTCGAAAGTGATACTCTGGAACGCGTCCGTCGGGTTGCTGTTTCCGTCACAGAATCGGGGATGCGACTACAGCAGTACAACAATATTTGCGAAGAAATTGCCAGCAGTTTGGATGACGATTCGAAAGACTTCAGTCAGCTAGTTGCCCTTTGCCCAACTCGATGGGTTATTGCTGCTGTTTTACAAAACTTTCAAACTTTGATTAAACTTTTGTACAAAATTTCATTGGATAAAACCTACTCTTCGGAATCTCGATCGAAAGCTGATTCGAATTATAAAAAGCTGATGAAATTCGAAAAAATTTTGGGCTTGCATATTTCTCTCACCATTTTTCAAGAATCGGCAAAATTTGCAAAGAAACTGCAAAGTCCAAAGATATCAATCGGACATGCACATCAGGCGATTATCCTGTTAAAACATCACATGAAAACCTTGCGTACGGATTAGTTCTTCTCAGATGTTTTTGAGAAAACAAACAGTTTTCGGGAAGAGAATGGATTCCCGTGACCTGAAGCAGTGAGGAGGAAACGTTTGCCTAAGTGGTTGGATGAGAATCCTGAGTCGACCTTCCATCATTCATCAATTTATAACCAATACAGAGTAGATTATTTCAGCATAATTGATAGAATTATTCAAACATAAGAGAAGCGATTTGATGACAACTTTTTGAAAGCTTGTCATGACATTAAAACATCTCTAGTCAATGCATGCAAGGTGGAAAATAATGGGCGAGAAATAGAAAAAGTATGGAGAAGCGAGTATTTCCAACAGTCAACGATGATGCCCTTCAACATGAACTGAAGTCTTTACCAACATTGGCAAAGCAGACCAAGTCCAATCCGACGTCGTTCGAAGAATTCCTTGCGATGCTAAGATCAAGTCCTTTCCGGAGGTGACTCGCTTAGCAAGACTCTTATTAACATTTCCTGTTTCTGTGTCTAGGCTTGAAAGAACGTTCAGCACCCCTCGAAGACCAAAAATTGGCAAAGAAGCAGTATGGGACAGGAACCGTTCACAAGACATTTCTCGAAAACATCGACACGAAAGACTAATATGAAAATTTCATTTCCAAGACAGATAAACGACGAAAAGTGTTCTTTCTCTTCCAAGCGCCTGTGATCTTTTTCCGTGCAAAATATAATGTTATACGCAAGCAAACACTTGTTTATAATAATCACAATCAGCATGAGATCATATTCAAAGTCCTACACTAAAAGACACTTATTATTGAAATTTTGAATAGGCTTGTTGCTTTTCCTTTAATTTCATTCAACATGGAAATAAAGCATAATTGTGTAGTAGAGAAGTGAGATATCGCTAAACTTTATACAATGAATTGATTTTTTAAGATAACTGCAGTAATTTGAATTAGACATGTGATACAGCTGTATTACTTCTAACAGACCATTGGTACTCTACTTATATTTCACATGAAAGATTTTCACTTTGATCAACAGATTTTGTCTATCAATTCGTCGAATTATGTACATCTGCAGCTTCTGTCTACGTCTGTGATTTATGAGTAGCTTTCATGATTATACTTTGCACTATGACAATATCTTAATGGTGATTTATAGAAGTGGAATTCTATAGGTTTTATTCCAAATTCTCCAATGAGGCAATAATTCGGTGTGGATAACTTGAGATGAAAATGTGGCTTGTAGAATTAGTTCTGAATTTTGTTTAATTCTTCTAGCTTATTGTAAAACAAAAATTCACCACAATATCTCATTTTCGAAAGAGTGTCTCAAAAGTATCGTTGATTATATTGCCTTCCACCTGACCGAATTCTTTTAACATTCGTGATGTTGAGAAAGATGATCGTCTGCCACTATTTTCAAGTTCCTTTATATGCATTTTATCATTTTTTGAGAACCACATGCCAATATATTTGTATTCTTTTACTACCTCTATAATATGAATGGAATTATTAAAGTTAATTTTTACTTCACTACAGTATAATCCCGCTATAACGTACACGGGATATAACGTACATTCGGTTATAACGTACACACAAAATATTCCCGTCAAAATATCCTATCTGAATAATAATAAAGGACTCCGGTTATAACGAAAACGACTATAGCGTACAATTGGATATAACGGACAGAAATTTTACTCCCATGAAAAAATAACGGACAATTTCACTTCTGTTTATCTCAATTCCTGACAGTTGTAAATATTCTCAATAATATTTCGATGTATAAGTGTCGCCAGCGATTCTGACTGACTATTAGCCATGTGATTTGTTTAAGGCTGATGAGACTACCATATTCTATTCAATTACATCCAAGTAAAACCTTCACTTACAACGATGATTCATGTCATTGAGGGAAATAGGCCTACAGCAAACAACTTTTGACTCTCATGGTTGGCGTTAACATGGGGGATCTGAGAAACTACTTATTTTCGCAATAGGAAAGTCAGCCGTAGACAATCATGTAGGCCTACATAATTTACCACTAAAAAAACAAGCTTTTATCACTACCTGCATCAAACCACTCTGAATGCAGCATGCAAAGTAACACCAGCAAGTTCTATTGGTAACTTTGGATGCAAGTGAGTTGTAATTGACTTTTGCATGCTATCAAAATGCATTTTCTAATCATAATTATCAAAAATCATAATTTCCAATAACTTGCTTTATTCAGAAAATGTGAAAAGCGATGATATAAGAGTAGTCCTAGATGGTTATAAATGGAAAAAGTGACTTGCCCTCGATATAACGTACATCGGATATAACGGACATTTTTATCATTCCCAAGAGTGTACGTTATAACGGGATTATGCTGTATATTGTGCATTATCCCTAGCCATAATTTTTGTTTTATTAAAATTTATTGTTAATCCATTATTGAAGCAATAGTTTTTTACCAGTTTTATTTGCTTAATGATACCTGCCTGACTTTCGCTGAATAGTAAGATATCATCAACATATGTCATGATAGCAATTTTCATATCCGAAATACAAATAGGATCTATGCGTTGCATTTCTTTATCAAATTCGTCTATCAGATGGTTAATATATAAACCGAATAATGTAGGTGAGAGACTATCTCCTGGGCAATTCCATTTGCAAGTTCAAAGGGCTTCGTTGTCTCTTGATTGAACAATATTTGAAATTTTTTATCATATATTAGTCGAATTATCAAGGTCGTTATTTTACTGTGTGGGTAGTTAAGCTTCAATTTTTGATTTTATTATTTCTTTCGGTATTGAATCAAATGCCTTTGACAAATCAATAAGGCAGATGTATAGTGGACAATGACTGCTCGAGTATATTTGAATTACCTCTCGTAATAGTAAAGTGTTATCTAATGCTGAATTTCCTTTCGAAAACCAGTTTGTGATGCATGAATAATAATCTTCCAGCCATTTACAAAGTCTAATGTTGATTATCTTGGTTAACAATTTTTCAATGTATGATGATAAATTTATGCATCTGTAGGATGATATCAAATTCTTGTCACCCTTCTTGTATGTCGGTAAATTCCAGCTGATATTCCATGGTATTATTGCATCATTCAATATGCCATTGAATGAATGGCGCAGAATTTCTATCATATCACTTGAATTTTGTTGAAGCATTTCATAAACTAGATTGTCTGGTCCACTAGCTTTTGATTATTTTGCGATATTTACCGTTTCCAAAATCTCTTGATATGTTACTTCACTTTTTAAGTAATAATTAAAATTAATAATCTTTGATCCTTAACTATCCTTAGGTTTTGCACTCTTTCCGGTATCTTTATGGGTTTTGACTCAGATATCTGCTTTTCTTGATTACTCTGTTCAATAAAATCAGCTGCTATTAGTGAAGTAGTTATTTTCATATTCTTTTTTTTCTTTGCTTTGATTTATCAGATCCCAATATGTTCTCGAATCTCCTTCTAGTTTTGCTTTCTTGAGATCTTCCATCCTTTTTACTTTCAATTGTTTTTTTCCCGTTCTTTCTCGTTTTTTCGCTTTCTTTTTACTTATTAGCAGCAATTCAAGATTATCCATCGTTTTATTTTCTTTCCATTTACTTACTTGAGTTTTATATTCACGTCTTGTCTTCCTAGACTCGTCAGAATATTTTAAAGTTGCTTTGTTAATTTTAGTTCTTTGTGTTGACTTTTCCATATTTTCTAACAAAGTTTCATAAATTTCTGAATTAGTAACTGTTTGTCCTACATTTATTTTCTGTAATAGTGAATTACATTTAGCTTCAAAAAGATTCATGTCGAAGTTTGAAGATGATTTATTTGTCCATTTGCATGGTCCTTTTATGAGTGTGAGAGGCATTCTTTAGGATGATTCTGGATGATTCAGGATGATATCTTTTTCTATTCCATTTACAATAGGGTCATCCGATTTCCGCCTTGGAATATCAAGTTGATTATTATCAGAAAGTAATCCTATCCTCCCATTTCAATAACCTATCATAATGATCTCTCTCTCCCACCACTCTATGCTTGCTATTTTTTCATTCTTCGACACAACTTTTGTTATCTATCAGGGCAGCAGTGTTAAAAATGCGCGGTTAGCGGACAACGGCCCCTTAACCCATTTTTGGCCACGTAGAGACCTGGGACAACCGACATTCGACTCAGCGTGGTCGATTGTGTCTCTGGGGACCTTTGTCTCAAATATGAATTTTGGGTGGAGTAATAACCTACAAAAATTTTCGCTACCTCCCCCTTCCCCTTTCTGAAAGATGTTTCTGAGTTAGAGAATCATGGCAATAGCAAACGCTTCCAGGCGACCTTGGAGGATCAATTTACAAATTACTTAGAAAAACTTCGGGACCTCCTCCCTCCTGCATAAAGATGCCTAAAGACCGGTCCGGACTGACACAAAGTGGGGCAAACCGCATATATTCTGAATCACCGAGACGCAGTTAACGGTACTACTGCCGAGGCTGGACGTGGGTTTCCCCGCTCCTCATTGGCCAATGCGTCTCCTCGCAGTTTGACATAAACCGACGCGTTACATAAACGGACGCGTTTGTGAGCACAAAGTATGTCTTCTTTTTTCTATTGTGTCTCTCTTCTGGTCAGTAGTTTATAGTGTGACATCCGGCGCGACGCTTCGCTTCGCTTTGCTTCGCTTCGCTTGCGCCGGATGTCACACTTTTGCGGGTTTTTTCAAAAAATCAAAATTTCAAAAAATTTCAAAAATTTAGGTAGACTTCAAATTTCACGTGGCTGAAGGCCGAAGGGCGAAAATTTAAGCGTTTTTAAAAATACCCAATTTTTCAAATTTTTCAAAATCTCAAAATTTGAGAATTACAATCGGGCGAAGCGCGAAGCCCTAGAACCTTCGGTTCGATTTTCACCCTCGCTTAAATCATGACCGTTCCAGGACACCGAAAAAATCATAAAAGTTGAGTAACTCAAATTTGAGAATTACAATTTTCACCCTCAAAATCATGACCGTTCTAGGACACTAAAAATTATAAAAGTTGAGTATCTCAAATTTGAGAATTACAATCGGGCGAAGCGCGAAGCCCTAGAACCTTCGGTTCGATTTTCATTGCTTAAATCATGACCGTTCTAGGACACCGAAAATTAGTATTTTTAAAAACGTCTTTTAAATCCATCTTTCAGGTTTTTAAAATATATCATGTGACTAAAAATATTTGAAGGAATTGACATATTCTTAACAATAAGTTTAGGTACTTTTACAATTGTCATTCAATTGTAGAGAACATCTGCTTCCCGCATTTAAGAATAAAATGCATTTCAGTGTAAGGAGCTTTGTCCTCCAACTCAAACATTTGAAAGGAAACAATGTATGAAAGAACAAACAGCTGCTACTACTCTGTGAAACAATGACATTTTAATTGTACGTTAGGCGAGTTGTTTTAAATTCTTGTTAGTGCGTCAGCACATCCGTATGACGTTAAGATATCTGCCAGCTGTACTGTTTTCATTTATCTCTCTCGTCTGTCATTGTATCGTGTGCTCAGATTGTTGTGTTATTATTTCAATCAACACTTATCATCTGCTTGCTCTCATCGTTCCGCTATCTTTAATTACGTTATTCTTATATTTTGAACATAGTGATTTGTACTAATTTATCCGTCAATCATGAGTCAAGCAGTCGTTGAACAACAAGCCAACATAGCAACGGTACTTCCAGAGTTCTTCAAAAATATTGCGGATTTGTTCATTCCATCGGAGAAACATTCTGAATACTTTTCGTATATAGACCAGCAAGTGAAGAAAGCGCCTCTACTCTTCAATCCTGACGCTATACGTTCTGCTCGAAAAGCATACAAAGAGCAACATAAAATCGCAGCCAGAGCAAAGAAGGAAGCAGCACTTCCCTTCAGAATCGAAACATTTACAAAACAGTTGAAGGAAAGTGTTGTTGAACGTCATACATTCATCGAATCAGTGGAATATTTTACAGAACCGGCGGGGGACATATCAACGACAGTGAATTCTTTGAAACAACACTTGAAATACGAAAAACAAAGCCATCTTTTGAGTGTCACATGTAAAATTTTTATTGGAAAACACGCAAATCATATATTATCCTTGTGTGAGAATAATAAAGCAGATTTCACATATCTCTTAAAACATCACAATATTAACTTTTCACGAACTGAATTGAGTTTCGCAATGAAGTTGGCAAAACTGGCAGATAAATATCAGACTCTTTGTAGAGTCTCGCTTCCTATACGACTGTTAAAAACTAATCTTTCAATCTTGGAGCAGTGTCTTTCACAAGATGAGGGTTTTTGGAATAATTGATTATTCAACCCTTCTGTTTTAAATGCAATGTTATTTCCTCTTGCACATGTAAATACAATAGAGTGTTTCATCCAATGAAACCTTGTCCTCGCGTGGACAGAAAACCCATTGTTTAGAAAATTTGTATCTGTCGGTTTTAAATGCAATGTTATTTCCTCTTGCACATGTAAATACAATAGAGTGTTTCATCCAATGAAACCTTGTCCTCGCGTGGACAGAAAACCCATTGTTTAGAAAATTTGTATCTGTCGGTTTTAAATGCAATGTTATTTCCTGTTTTAAATGCAATGTTATTTCCTGTTTTAAATGCAATGTTATTTCCTGTTTTCAATCATTTTCATTATGTTGTTATATGCAATGTTATTTCCTGTTTTAAATGCAATGTTATTTCCTGTTTTAAATGCAATGTTATTTCCTGTTTTAAATGCAATGTTATTTCCTGTTTTCAATCATTTTCATTATGTTGTTATATGCAATGTTATTTCCTGTTTTAAATGCAATGTTATTTCCTGTTTTAAATGCAATGTTATTTCCTGTTTTAAATGCAATGTTATTTCCTGTTTTCAATCATTTTCATTATGTTGTTATATGTCGTCATTTTTCTCTCATCCAATGAAACCTTGTCCTCGCGTGGACAAATTTACATGTATTTCAATGTATCCAAATTGAATGTATGCAAAGTGGTTGTAACCAAATTGAAATATCCATGTGTTGCTTTTAATTTCTCATTTACGGGAATATAATAGAAATATTGTATCTTCTATAAAAATGAGAAACATCAGAGACTTCCAAAAAATATACAGCAAACAAAACCACATTAAATTTCGATTTAAATGAGATTGCTAAGCAATTGGGAGAAAAGAATTTTCACATATTGATGAGTAATGAATTACTATTGTTAAAAGATGAGCGAAACAAGAAACTCTATGTAGTTAATGAAGTTCAAACTATCTGTTTGAAGCTCTGTCGTGCGGTTGTGTCTCTCCGTCCGTCTGGGTCATACCATAGCATTGTGCGTCGTTCTTCTGTCTCCAGGAGCCTCTTTTGCAAATTTTTTACATCATCGGATCCGTCATCGTCCGCTGAGTCTATCTGTGCTCTTCGTTTTGAGTTTCGTCGCTTCGCTATCCCATATTCTTGGATTTACCAGCTATTTCATCCGACGGTAGTGAATAGTGTTCTTGTTGCGCTGAAGCGAGTGTCTGTACTTCATCGTGCATGTTGCTAATTTATCAATTTCATACAAAGGTCAATCTCGTCCCTTGCTTGACTTCTATTTGCTCAAGTTGATATTCTTCACCATCACGTCAGGACTGCGGTGGTGGTCTTGTGGTAGAACGCTGGCGTTGCGACTCTTATAGCCCAAGTTCGAATCCTTTTGCTGTATTTATGATGTCCAGTCAAACAAGGAAAGGTAGCAATACATCAGAAGTTTTGGATATCAGCTGTCTTGACGCTGACCAACTGAAGTCTAAGACAAAGGCGCAATTGATTGAAGCTTTGATCAAGACTCGTCGTAAAGCCAGTACTGATGACGATGTTGGAAATGAATTCTTGATTCAAATGAATCGTAAATTGGACATCATTCTTGAGGATAATCGTAAACTACAGCAGAGAATACAGGTGCTGGAGGCTACTGTTGAACACCAGAACATGATGTTAGAAAACCTTGAAAGGCAAATGCGACGCGGTAACATAATCATTCATGGTGCTGGAGAAACAGTAAATCCCGAGATCTCTTTGGCGAACATTTGTGAAGCAATCGAAGTTCCTCTCGACACGAATAGTGATGTTGCATCGATCACCAGAATTGGAAAGAAAGATAGAGGCAAACCTCGTCCGATTCGCGTTACATTGATCAAGCAAGCGAAAAAGTGGGAAATTTTGAATAAAGCCAAAAACTTGAAAGGTACTGACCTTGATCGTGTCTTCTTGAGTACAGATTTAACTCCATTTCAACAAAATGAATACAGGCGTTTGAGAGAGAGAAAGAAGATCCTGTTGCAAACCGATGACTATACTGGCAAAAGTGTGCGTATTGAGAAAGGAGCTCTTTACGTCGACGACCAGGTTATCGATAAAGTTAACTCATTTTTTCAGTAAATGATTTTAGCATGACTGTGAGTTATGCTCCCAGCTCCCACATTCAGTCAGACGTTGCTCCAAGATCTTTCCCTGCACTTGACTACGATATTCTGCCATCATTATGCGTGCTAAATGCTCGATCTTTGAAGAATAAACTTGACGAACTTTCCTTGTTTACAGTAGATAAGTCCCCTAATATACTATGTGTCGTTGAAACCTGGTTTGACTCAACAGTAAATGACTCTAGTGTTTCTTTAGATGGTTATATCATTCACCGTGCTGATAGACTTTCTAAGAAAGGTGGCGGCATATGTTGTTACGTCAATAAGAACCTAGATTCGTGTAAATTGTTCTCTCAGAGTATCAACGATGAAGTTGAATTATTGATTGTGAAAATTTCTTATAAAGCATTCAATGGCATCTTTGTGAACATGTATATTCCTCACGGTAGTTCATTATCCCTTCAAAAACAACAAAATGTTCTAGATTATGTTTGTACTATTACGGATGATATTTTGCGCAAATATTGTCGTTACTCTGTTTACTTTTTGGGTGACTTTAATAGAGTCGATGTCAGCTTTCTTGAGTACAATTTTTGTGTACGAAATGTTGTTTCGCTACCGACAAGACAAGATTCGATTTTGGATTTGATTCTTGTACCTATCGACATTGAGCATCATTTCAAAGAGTCAGTTATCTTACCGCCTCTGGCTACCAGTGATCATAATATTGTGACTTTATTCCCAAGACGTGGTTATATCTTCGATGCTCAATTCACTAAAGTGTTAGATCTTCGAGACTCTAACTTGAGTTCTGTAATTTCAGAACTTAGTCATATTGACTGGCAAAATTTATTCCACAGTTTGAATCTGAACGACATGTGTGATGCTTTCTATCAAAAACTGAATGTTGCATTATCTCATGTTCCATTCAATGTCATAAAGCGAACGTCACGTGACCCTCCATGGATGAGTAGCGTCATTAAAGTTTTAATAAACAAGCGTTATTCTGCGTATCGGACAAAAAATTGGAGTTTATTCCATCACTACAAAGACAAAGTGCGAGCCTCGATTGCCGAAGCAAAGAAGTCCTGGGGTGCAGATATGGCTAAAAGGCGTGGTATTTGGGACGTCTATAATGTAGTCACAAACAAGAAAAGCAAATCCACTGTGAACTGGCTTCCAAACGCTCGACCTGACACTGATATTCAGTCTATTTTGGAAGAATTGAAAGCCAATATACTATCCAACTGCTTGAATGACTCATTTTCGATGTCTCCTCCTCCCTTGTCAAACTTTGCGATCCCCTCAGAAATCACACTTTGTGAAGTTCAAAGCTTGCTGTTGAAGGTCAACCCGAAAAGTTCGCCCGGCTCCGATCGCATCCCATCCATCTGCTGGTCCAAACTAAGTGAACTTCTTTCGCTGCCTCTCACTATCCTCTTCAATAAGTGTCTTCAAGTGGCCGACCTTCCTCAAATGTGGAAGACAGCTGATGTCATCATGTTACCAAAAACATCGCCCCCTAATATCAACAACCTCAGGCCAATTTCCATCCTGCCGATTCCAGAGAGAATTTTTGAGAAGTGCCTTATCAAGCGAGTTGGGGATGAGTTCAGATCCAGATTCGATTCTAAACAGTATGCCTATCGAAAGAATAGTTCAACTGTATGTGCTGTATTGGACATTGAAAATTTTATTTCTAAGAGCCTCCAGGAATCTGAAGTATTGGCGTGTCATATGGTATCCATTGACCTTGCTAAAGGTTTTGACCGCGTTTCACACAAGCATTTATTGCAGAAGATGGTTTCAGACGGATTCTCTGACTTCCTGATTGCATTCATGCATAATTACCTCATGTCGCGTCATTTCAGGATACGTTGGAAGGATAGTTTCAGTTCGTGCGCGTTATCTCCAAGTGGTTTGCCTCAGGGCTCTTCTCTCGGGCCAATCATCTTTGGATACTATGTTTCTGACATCACTCAAGACAGCGACTCAAAACTGCTTGTCAAGTACGCTGATGATTTTATCCTACTTTGCAAAGTGACATCTAATCAGCAAAGCCCGTTGATGACAGACTTATACGGCAAAGTGATTTCATGGGCTAATCATAATGCTATGACGGTGAAAAAAGAAAAATGTCACCAGATATTTTTCAGTACAAAAAGGGCAGTCGATTTTCCCCTGATAACAATTCCTGATATTCCTGTAGTGGAAGAAATTCGAGTTCTGGGTGTGTTGTTCAACAGGGAACTTAAATGGAAATCGCATGTACGGGCATCCTGTGCGAAAGGATCATCCAGACTATTTATTCTAAGGCAGCTAAATGACTTCCTTGATAAGAAGCAAATGGTCTTGATATACCAAAATTGTGTGCGGAGCATCTTAGAGTATTGCGCTCCATTATTTACAGAGCTGAATGCAGGATTATCTCACGACTTGGAGAAAATACAAAGGAGAGCCCACAGGATAATTTGCCGCTCTCAACATTGTGAATGTTCTCACTTTATCGACTTAGACTACCGTCGAAAGATCATTGGCTTCCGTCTTTTCATGTCAGCAGTTGAAAATAATCACCATCCGATCCACCATCTTGTACCACACGTAATGACTAACTCCGGACACTTCCGCTTACCCAGTATAAACTCTTCCCTCCGTGCTAAATCATTTGCAATTTCCATGCCAAAATTCTATAATTCTGGCTTCAGGTTATAGAAGTTCTCAACTTTTTTTTGTTTCTTGTTATGGTTTACTTGACATTATTTCACTTTGTAACTTTATGTCTGGGGTCCCACGATTACCAGTAATGGGACTGCTGTATACTTTTCAATAAACGGCTTTATTATTATTATTATTATTATTAAACACTAACACAATGCAACAATGTAACGTTTAAATTTAGATTAAATTAAATAATTTCAAAATCGAATAAGTAGTAAAGAAAGACATCATTAGAGACCAGTTTTAAATCAATACCCCCCCCAAGTAGTAAGGAAAGTCATCATTATAAAAATGTTTTAAATCAATACCCCCTTCTGACTAAGTAGTAAAGAAAGACATCATTAGAGACCAGTTTTAAATCAATACCCCCCCCCTTCTGACTTCTAGGGGTCCCTTAAGAAATTTTTTTATTATAAAATGAGCAACATAAATAAGTTTTTTAAATTATATGGAACGCAACTACGACAAATTTCGACCTAAAGAAAATCGCTAATCGATTAGGAATAAAGAATTTTCATGTTCTAAATCAGAAACGAATTACAATTCCTAAAAAATAGGCCAACAGGAACCTTCAGTTCCCGGAACAAAGTTCCATCAATAACTGTAAATTTCATAACGAATCTTCACACTTCAGACCAAAACGGCGTACATTGGTCAGCAGGTATCTTTAGTAAAAACGGAGATAATTATTATTTTGACTCATACGGTTTGCCCCTACAAATGAAGTAAAAGAATTACTTGGAACGGGAACATACAATACATTTCAAATTCAAAAACCGGGAACAACTTATTGTGGACAATTATGTTTATACGTTTTGTACAAATTACAAAAAGGAGTATCATTTCTAGATATTATGTTAGAGTTAAACAATCTATAACTCAAGCGAAGCTAGCTAAAGCGCCACCTAAAGGTTAAAGCTCTGTTTTCTGTAATTCATTTTGATAAAAACGTCCTCTGATATCCTCATTATCTAAATCTTTAATTTCATAAGTAATCGGATAACTTTGATTTATTTTACAAATTTCAAATATTTCTTTAGTCCAATAACCAACAAAGCCCTTTTCAAATTTATTCTTATATTTAAATATTCTAACTCTATCTCCAATTTTAAATTTCGGCTTAAGTTTCTGCAAATTCGGATTACTCTCATTCAAATTATTATTCTCGAATATTTTCTTTCGTACTAGATCAGGGTCGTCAGAAGCATTCTTTGGAGTTTCTTCAATACCAGAATGAACTTTATTATTGTACTCATCTACAATTCCTGGTAATATTTTTAACCATTTCTGATTTCTTTGCTCAGTAAATTTCTTGAATAATTTATTTTTTAACGTCCGATTGAATCTTTCTATCACTACGGCCTTCCCTGCATTTTCAGTTGAATAAACAGTTTCAAATAATGGTTGAACGTTTCGGTTATAAAATTCCGACCCTTTATCAACAAACAATTTTTTTGGCTTTCTCTTACTTTCTTTAAAGATTTCTTCAAACGCATATTTAACTGATAGACCACTTTTATTTTTTAAAGGCTTTACCCAAGCGTATCGTGTATATAAATCTACAACGGTCAATGCGTATTTGTAGTCAGACTTTGTCTTAGAACCTTCGGTTCGGTCCCTTTCATTCGGCATATGAATAAGATCAGCACTCCAAATATCATCTTTATTAAATACTTTTACTTTCAATAAATATTTAGGCCTTCTGTATTCTTTATGAATTTCAGACGCGTAGGTTCGAGCGTTGCTCTCAGAGTTATTAGTTCGAGCATTGCTTTCAGGGTTATTAGTTCGAGCGTTGCTCTCAGACAGCTTTGCTGTCGTTTCATTTAAACCCTGACCGAATAATATTTTAGCTTGTAAAGCTTTCTTAACAAACATTCTTTCAATTTTTTCTCTAAATGTAGGATTTTGAATACTATCTAATTCTTGAATCATCTTCTTATCAGCTGCATGTCGAGAACTTAGATCATGATTTCGATAAGCTAAATCATGCCTGTAAGCTGCGGCATCTACTCTATTTATCGGTTCTTCACCTGGTTTCGGATTATTATTCTCATCTAGTCTTATATCTAATCGAGTTCCTGGACCGGTATATGAATGACCAGGAAGATTTTTTTCTTTCGAATATTTACTCCAAATAAATCCAGGAAAGTTTTCTAATGTTTTTTGTATATCACCACCGCAGTGGTATGGAACTTTGCTCTTGTCACCTCCAATATGCTGACAATTTGAGTTTTTATTTTTGTTTAATAGATAATTTAATAAATCTAAATTAGAAATTTTTAATTTAATTAAATTTTCGGAATTTGTAGAATTCATTTTAAAATATAAAAAAAAATTTAAAAGATAAAATAATAATTGTTTTACCGAAAAGAACCAAAGGTTCTGAGGTTATTACCTTATCATACTAGGACTTAGATATATTCCCAGAACCATCTTTAGTTTCTTTAATTTCAATTAAATCATCAACATTGTGGAGAATATTTTTAAGAACTCGTTTTCCTTCATCAACTAATTTTAATTTACTAATAAAATTATCTACTACTCCTTCACCCCTAGCAACTTTCTCCAACTCTCTGTTATGACGTTTTTATTCTTCTAATGCTGCCTTCTCTGATTTATTTTTATTTACTGCTTGGACAATACCAGCTGTCCACCTGCAACACTTCCTGCTGCAGCTATGCCTCCTATTATTAGTGGAATTAATGGGAGAATCCCGCCATTCTTTTCTTCTTGTAATTGAATATTCTCTATCATTGGTTTACTTATGTAATACTTTTTTTTATTAATCGTAATAGTTTTAGGGGTATTTTTGTCAACAATATTACGTAATTTTAATTCAACAGTTTTATTATTAATATTACTTTTCGCTTGCGACATTTTTAATAAAAAAAATTTTAAGTTATCAAAAATTTAAATCTATTCTAGTTATGAAAAAATTTCAAGTTACCAAATATCATCTTTATTAAATACTTTTACTTTTAATAAATATTTAGGCTTTCTATATTCTTTATGAATTTCAGATGCATAAACTCTGAATATGATTCATATTTAAACCTGTGCCCGAAAAATTTTTAGCTTGTAAAGCTTTCTTAACAAACATTCTTTCAATTTTTTCTCTAAATGTAGGATTCTGAATACTATCTAATTCTTGAATCATCTTCTTTTCAGCTGCATGACGAGAACTTAGATCATGATTTCGATAATCTAAATCATGCCTGTAAGCGGCGGCATCTACTCTATTTATTGGTTCTTCACCTGGTTTCGGATTATTATTCTCATCTAGTCTTATATCTAATCGAGTTCCTGGCCCGGTATATGAATGACCAGGAAGATGTTTTTCTTTCGAATATTTACTCCAAATAAATCCAGGAAAGTTTTCTAATGTTTTTTGTATAACACCACCGAAGTGGTGTGGAAAACTATTGTTCTTGTCACCTGATCCAATATGCAGACAGTTTGAGTTTTTATTTTTGTTTAATAGATAATTCAATAAATCTAAATTAGAAATTTTTAATTTAATTAAATTTTCGGAATTTTTAGTATTCATTTTAAAAGATAAAAAAAATTAAGAAGATAAAAAAAATTGTTTTACCGAAAAGAACCAAGGTCCTGAGGTTATTACCGAATCATACTAGGACTTAGATATATTCCAGAACCATCTTTAGTTTCTTTAATTTCAATTAAATCAT
>CAJQUW010008317.1:0-22954 GCA_907163375.1 Prostheceraeus crozeri | reverse complement strand
AGTAGTAAGTAAAACTCCACTTCTGGATAGCGCAAGATGGCCGCCGTCGCTGACGTCCCCCCCCTGGCCGGACCGGCAGAGTGTCGTGGTCGGCCGCCGTGGTGCTTCGGGTCTGACGTCCCCCCCCCTCTGGAACGCCAGAGTGTCGTTGTGTGCCGGCCACATGCGTCCCGTCAGGTTCGCTACGGTCGTCGACCTCCCCCCCCTCTGGCCGACCGTCGTGTAAAGCGCGCGGTGATGTGGTGTCTAGGTTGGCGTGGGTTGTGCCGGCCAGGTTGGCGTGGTGTGCCGGCCACAGGTTGGGAGGGTGGACTGTCGTAGCTCACCTGAAAAATCCTAAGTGTCAGAGTGACTTTGTATGGGTAAAATTTTGAAAATTTTCCAAAGTGTTGGAATTTCGACCTGGGACCGTCACCAAAAAATTTTTCATCAAATTTCACTGACCTCCCCCCCCCCCCGACAGCAATCTTCTAACTTTGGTTCTAGTGGACGGATTTTGTTCGTTCGACTTGCATTGGAAAGAGGAGAAAAACTGCTCGACAACATTTTTTGTTTGGCGAGTCAATCGGACCAGCCGTTCAAAAGTTAGAGCGGTTACAAGATTTTAGGTCGGAGCTCGCTCACTGAAAAAATCCTAAGTGTCAGAGTGACTTTGTATGGGTAAAATTTTGAAAATTTTCCAAAGTGTGGAATTTCGACCTGGGACCGTCACCAAAACATTTTTCATCAAATTTCACTGACCTCCCCCCCTCTGGACAGCTAGCTTCGATCTTGGCTTCTAGTGGACGGATTTTGTCGTGCAATAGCTCGATTGAAAGCTAAGAGTGAGACAAATTCAGTGAAAGAAACGGCTTGTTCATATCTGTCTTCGTTCAAAAGTTAGAGCGGTTACAAGATTTTAGGTCGGAGCTCGCTCACCTGAAAAAATCCTAAGTGTCAGAGTGGCTTTGTATGGGTAAAATTTTGAAAATTTTCCAAAGTGTGGAATTTCGACCTGGGACCGTCACCAAAACATTTTTCATCAAATTTCTCTGAACGAGGGGGGAGAGGGGGGTCAGTGGAATTTGATGAAAAATGTTTTGGTAAAGGTCCCAGGTCGAAATTCGGAAGTTTTATATTTTTCAAAATTTTCACCACACTGGAGCTCTCACACTTAGGAATTTTTTCACTTGTGGCATTTTACATGGACATGTGCTGACGGACCAACTTCCCGTGGTCATATGAGAATGGTTCAGGTGTCATATGATAGAGAATGATGAGACGAATCGTTTGCAACAAACCGCATGTCGCTACGATGAATACTTTCGGAGATAGAGCCATTTTAAGTTTTCTTCCGAGCATATATACGACTCGGAAACCCCCGACAACGTAAGTCTGATCACTTCATCGAAAGACGAGGTAAGCGACGGTCGTCGCTCTGAGCTCCCGATATCGGGTGTTTCAAAGGACTCTATCTTTTGAAGTAGGCAAGCTATCTTCTTACTTCAAAGTTTGTATGATAGAGTTTGATAGTGTCTTTACTACTGATAAAATTTTTTAAAAGTAGTATGAGTAGTAAAATGCGGAATTTTTTAAAAATTCTTAATTTTCACTTTTTTCAAAGTTTTAACATATAGACTAAGGTTTTCAAGTATCCTGAGTTCAAATCTGCTATCAGATTTGAAATTTAACTAAGTCTAAGGCAGCTTTGAGGGGTTAGATCCCAGCTACTGATCACTACCTTTGACTCGGCGTTCCTGTTACCACTTCGGGGCAGTGACAATGATGTCTTCAGCTGTAAAGAGCGGGTATCGGGGAAGATCTCTCACTTCCCTAGTGATCAGTACAAGGCCTTCGGGCTGTCGACGGGATCGAGTGCCACTCACTACACTCTTTAGGAGTATGACTGTACTACATGATTCCAAACTTATACAAAATTTCATTATTCTTACAGTTAACAATAAATCAGGCATGGCAAACGACAAGAATCGTAAATATCACCTCAAAATGTGCTCATGTGGGCGAATTAATCGCAGTGCGGACGCCAAGGCGCATGTGAAGAAGGCGGGCACGGCCACATGATTATCTTGAATAGGGTTGCGTGTGTGAAGTGCAGAGTGCTGAAGGGTGATGAGGATGAGGCGCGTTTTTACAGAGTGCATGCTGACTGTAGTGGTGGTTTAGTGACTGATTTGAGATTTACGCAGTTGATTGTGGAAGAGAGGGAGCGAATGTTGGCGATCGAGCGAGAGGGTAAGGCTGAGAATGTTGTTGAGAATGTTGTTGAGAATGATGAGTTGGCGAGAGCGGTTGCGTCGTTGGAGGGTGAGATTGAGCGAAAGAGAGTGCTTGAGAGTGATGATGAGGATGATGTGGATTTAGATAGGGAGCGTGTGAGGAAGCGTGTGAGGAAGTTGAGCTCTTCGTCGTCGGAGGTGTCAAACATCGTCATCACCGACCCCCCGAAGAGCTCATCTTCCCCAAAAGTGAAGAGTGGTGGGATTCGTGTGCAGTCGGCGAGGTGGTTGAAGGATGAAGAGAAGAGGCATGTTTCGCAGCAGATGGCGCATGATTTGTTGGTTAATAAGTATGAGAGTTTGAAGAAAGTGAAGGATGAAGTTGTGAAGGAGTTGGATGAGTTGAAAAAGAAGGAACTGAAGTCGAAGGAGGTAGCGGATGAAAATATTAGAATGAGGCGTAGTGTGACTGATTTGAAGAAAAAGACGCGAGAGTTGGAAGAGAAGAATGATGAGTGTGAGAAGAGGGCGAGTGCTGCGGAGAGAAGAATGAGAGATGCAGAAGCGAAGTTTGAGGAGATGATGAAGGAGATGAGTGTGTTGAGAGCGAGGAATGTTGAGTTGGAGAGGACTGTGGCTCGGCGGGGTGATGAGAGGCAGGCGTATGAGAAGTTGGAGCGCATGAGGGATGAGTGGGAACGTGTGAATGAGGATCGTTTGTTTGAGTTTCACATCCCTATTCGGGATAATCATTTGGCCGGCGAAGTACTCGTAAACCAGAATTTAGACGAATCCATCCTATGCTATAACGGCCATTCGACGAAAAAATGTTTGCATGCCAGCCTACGAATGCGCGGTCACTTGCACAAATTTTCTATTCGGAAGCGCGCGAGACTGCCAAAGGATGGCTAACTTGGTAAGTGAAAAGTAAATAAGATAGTATATCCTATTCTAATACATATCATTTTCATTGCAGATCTTTGCCCGCCTTCACCACCCCATCACGTCACCCCGAGAACGAACCATCGGCTCTCTTAAGGGCCACCTAGGGGCAAGACATGATAGAACCTCCACGCGGTTTGCCCTGGGCAGTCTTCGGACTGGCGAATACTATCATTAAGTTGAATCTGCTATCAGTCAACTTGAACGTTGCGTCGCGTTTAGAGGGGTATATAAACCACTGCCTCTCATTTCATTTCATTTCAATCATGCAGACGCCCGAACAGTCAAGTCAGCTCTCCTCGCGGACCGCAGTTAAGGCCGCGAAATTTATTTGAGGAGTTTGTCAGGCTAGAGGAGCAAGACAGAGTTTTTAATAATCTTGCTCGGATTGGCAATCCGATGACAGCAACTGCTGTCAATCCAACGGAATGGCGCTACATTCCACTTTTTAGTCACGTGCCAATTAGCGTGGAAGTCGACAGTGCTACCAAAGAGAGAGTCAAAGACTCTCTCAGCAGAATTGGTAGGGTGTAAGATGACGTTACTCCCGAGAATGAACCATCGGCTCTCTTAAGGGCCACCATGGGGCAAGACATGATAGAACCTCCTCGCGGTTTGCCCTGGGCAGTCTTCGACTGGCGAATACTATCATTAAGTTGAATCTGCTATCAGTCAACTTGAACATTATGCAGTCGATTGCTATCCTGAAGCATTCTGATTCGCTGTTGAGCAATTCATTGTTGAAAACCCTATATAAGCCAGAAGATTGTAGCGCTTCTCATTCAATTTGAAGTCACGATGGAAGCGACATCTGCCGACAACATTCCCGTCTTCATCGATGAAGACAACGCCATTCCCGAGTTCGTCATCCTCGACGAGTGGGATGAGGAGGATGAGAAGAAGGGGAAGATCAAGAGGATCGTTTGGACGGATGAGGTGTGGACTCCAAATACCACCCGCATCCGAAAGGTGCCAGATGCACCAGTACGAACTCGGCGGTATAGGGTCTATGACAACCTAACCGTCATACCCATTGAATATTCCAGCCAATAGTCAAATTCACACCCCCCCCGAGAACGAACCATCGGCTCTCTTAAGGGCCACCATGGGGCAAGACATGATAGAACCTCCTCGCGGTTTGCCCTGGGCAGTCTTCGGACTGGCGAATACTATCATTAAGTTGAATCTGCTATCAGTCAACTTGAACGTTGCAAATGAAGTTCGGTGTAATACTTCCTTTCGACGGGCGTTCCTGTAAAGGGCGGCGGTGAAACCGTAGCTATGTATACCGCAAGGGACATTCGGCAATGGTCAATCTTGTTAAACCTCTCTGCGTCATGTTTGCAAGTGATTGCCTCTGTCTCAACGTAGTATGCATTCGCGCCAGGGCGACATTTAGCCAACTGTCGAAGGTTGCCTAGAACTTTCCATTGCATACGTTATGAGAACCATGAGTTCTACCTGTCTCTATCAATGAGACGAATTGATGAATGGAATGAAATGGGAGGACACTCACGCGCCACACGCAACATAACACACTTCTCTCTTCCGTAGTCTAACAAGCTCTTTACACATGGATCGCAGTCGATTTCTATCCCTGTATCAGAAGTGTAAGCTATCTTAATTTTATTTGACACTATTTCATCTACCATCATCGTCCATATGAAATGTTTTAAGATTTACAAGTTAGACTAAGCGTGCTACTATTTCCAAATGAAAAAGTATACATGGTTAAATCATCCACTTAAGCCCATCCGTAGTCTAACAAGCTCTTTACACATGGATCGCAGTCGATTGCTTTCCCTGTATCAGAAGTGTAAGCTATCTTAATTTTATTTGACACTATTTCATCTATCATCATCGTCCATATGAAATGTTTAAAGATTTACAAGTTAGACTAAGCGTGCTACTATTTCCAAATGAAAATGTATACATGGTTAAATCATCCACTGAAGCCCCATTCAAGTAAGTCAGTATGAAAGCAAAGATAATACGAAATAAAAATTTATTATGTCATGTATTTCAAAAGGTCTTCATCGTCAATATCGTCCCAGAGTCTGGCTTCACATAGATAACAAAAACAGTTCAGTTGCTTTAATCGTTCTTCCACTGCGAGCCTCACTTTGTCAATATACTCCCACTCCTCATTAGTTCGTGGCTGGGAGTTAGGGGTGTAACACTCCCATAATTGGTGGAGGAATTTCGTTGCTGTGATCTCCATCACATAGTCAGTATCGTACTGGTGATAAGTCCACCTCACGCCTGTTAAGTCGGGACTCTCCTTCTCACATACACACTCTTCGTCGTCCGCTGGTGTAATAAACACCTTCTCTTACCTTCGTTGGAGCGTTTGGTGTTGAGGATGGAGAAGAGAATTTTGTGTGTTGGTGTTGTCGGAGGGCTTGTCATGTTGACTGTGGAATAATAACTTTGAAATGTTTTCTAATTCTTAAGTATCAACAAGCAACCAATCAGAATGAACAGCCAATGAATGATGAATATGAAAGTATATATGTAAAGTGACATTCGTGTCATTTCACTCTGTCTTTGAGACGTATAAGTGAAGTGTTCTCTAGCGAATTCTGTTATTATTTGAGGCGTACAAGTGAATTCCAAATTTGAGACGTATTATTTGAGTGAAAGTCTCTATCTTGTTGAAGTATCAAGCTTAAACATAGTTTCGTTGAAATGGTAAGTTGAAAATTTCTTCACTCATCTCCCTCAAACGTGTGGCTAATAGCATCTTCCTCAATTTCAGGCATCAACTTCATCACCAACAACCTCCCTTCTCGAGGAAAGTTTAGAGTTGTTGAGTCAAGGTAGGTTGTAACAATACACTGAGGCTTGAACAGAGATGAAAGAATGATTTCTCTTTCAGGTTATGTGAGTTCCAGCTCAGGACTCTCGCGACAAGGCAACGAGTGGGAATGTGCCGACTGCGGACATATGTTTACAAGGAAGCACAGTCTCCTTCGACACATCAAACAACGTGTGTGTCAACGCAAAGCGGCGTCAATCTCCGGAGGTGAAGTTGATTCTGACGATGACATCTCCTTTCCTTGCGATTTGTGCCCTCTTTCTTTTGATAGTCACTTTCAGCGATCTTCGCACAGACTTCAACACACGCATGCAAATGATCACTACACCAACGGTACCTCTACCATCTCCCTCATTAATGTTTCACATAATAATTTAGTACGCGACTACTGCATGGAGTCCAATACTCAAATAGTAGATTTTCCTGAGTGGCTCCTTCAAAATTCAAACATTATCGAAGCGCTCTTCAACAATTTAGACAATTTTAGAATGAAGGCGCTCATCTACCTTTAACTAAAATGTATTAAGATAGATTTTCAAACGGGTCAAGTGACGGAGAGAATACAGTTTCATGTTCCTTCCTCTTCCGCAACCGAAGTTGTAGACTGCGAGTCTTGGCTAAATTTTCACATTCAATGTTTAAAATCAAATGTAGATAAATTCAATCAACGCGACAGCGCTCTCATTTTTGATGGTGTGGACTCAGCCATATTCAAAATTTCACTATTAGAAAGTCATGCAGCTCGAGGTACATTTAAACTACCAAAAACGTTGTATAATAAGAAAGCTGTCATCAATGTCGATTGTAAATCACAGTGTTTCAAATATGCAGTCCTATCCATCCTTCACTATAATGATATCAACGCGAATCGAAATCAATCCTATAGCTATAGACAGTGGGAGGATGAACTAGACTTTGAAGGTTGTGATAGTAACAACATGAAAATCAAAGATGTAGAAACGTTCGAAAAACATAATAAGATTAAAATTGTCGTTCACGTGTGGGAGAAGGGGTTGAAGGGTGCCCGCTATAATTCACGTTCAACTTGTTATGAACGTGTAGACTCTTATTAGTAAAACAAGATGATAGCGAGGAATGGCACTACTGTGGTATTCCAAATCTCTCGCTTGTACACTCACTTGGGGCACTCTAAAAGAGGTGAACATTTTGTATGCGACCGCTGCATCCGCTCCTTTTGGAGTAAAGATAAATTTGAAACTCACTATGAATGGTGCAAGCGAGGTAAATTACAAATGGAACGCATGCCCAAAGATAAAATATTTTCACATAGGGATAATGGTGACGAATTAAGTCCCCTGCGTGTCATTTACGCAGACATAGAATGCTACATTGATGATATCATCCACAAGCCAGCAGCCATATCCTGCTATGAAGTATGGCATGACCACTTTAGGAATAGACAAAACAAAATGCATACTTGGCAAGGTGAAGATTGCATTTCAAAATTTCTAGAATTTCTCGATAAAGCTGCTAAATTTCAACAATCATATGATTCCCAATTGCAGCGTAAGTCACTACATATGTCAGATGAAGACAAACAAAAATTTGAAAGTTGCACATCCTGTCCTAAATGTCATAAAACGTTTGATGACGATAAAATTAAGAAAGTGCGTGATCATGATCACATCACTGGTAAATTTAGAAACGCACTCTGCTCCAAATGTAACTTTTCACTTAGGTTGAGACGTCGTGTACTACCCGTCATTTTTCATAACTTTAAGGGCTATGACAGTCATATGCTCATAAAAGGAGGGTTGAGCCAGATGAAATCAATCGTGGCAGTTTAATGTAATAGCACAAACGAGAGAAAAATTCATGGCAATGACAGCAAAAGTACCAGTAGATAAAACTAAAGAAAATAAGACAGTCTTCTTCGAAATAAAATTTTTAGATTCATTTCAATTCATGTCAGCGTCACTAGCTTCTCTCGTTCGTAATCTCAAGTTTCTTCCCCATAGTCAAACTTTGAAGAAACACTATCCAAACTTAACGGATGAAATAATCACTCGCAAAGGAGTCTTTCCTTATGCGTATTTTAGCTCAATGTCTAAACTAAATGAAACAACCCTTCCTTCCATTGACAAATTCCAAAACGATTTGACGGGTGAAGATTGTCCAGTAGAGGACTATGAACATGCTCAAGAGGCATGGTTAAAATTTGAATGTAAAACGTTTGGCGATTATATGATCGCTTACTTAGAATTAGATGTCATTTTGCTGGCTGATGTCTTTCAGGAATTTCGACGAGTGGCATTAGAAGAAGACAAATTAGATCCTGTCCACTTTGTCAGTCTACCAGCCATGTCCTTTAAATCAGCCTTTAAAATGACTGGTGAGACCATTCATCTCTTACAAGACCCGGAGATGTATAATATATTTGAGCGCGGAATACGCGGTGGTCTCACATTTGTAAATAAACATCATATAAAATCTGAAAACAGTAGGTGATGATCATATCCACCTAAAGTACTATGACCAAAATAATTTATATGGCAGTTCACTGTCTAAACCACTACCTCATTCCGAGTTTAGTTGGTTAAATCAAGATGAGCTTGAGTATTACTCCAACCTTCAAACATACTGAAGATTCCAGATGAAGGTGATTGGGGATATTATTTTGAAGTGGATTTGATTTATCCAAATAGCATTAAAAATAAAACTGCTGATTTCCACTCGCACCTGAATCTGGTGAAGTGACTGAAGATATGTTTCACCATTCATGTCACAATTTCATAATAACTTAACAGAGTGTGGACAGCCAAGGTACAAACCATGCCGCAAACTTTTACTCACCCAATATGATAAGAAAAATTATCTCGTACACTTCTGCATACTAAAATTCTATTTAGAAATGGGCATGCTTCTAAAGTCAGTTCACCGCATTATCAAATTTAGACAGAAAAGCCTTCCTCAAACCCTACATAGATAGTAACAGTCAAAAACGTGCACTCGCCCAAAATAATTTTGAAAAGGATTTTTATAAATATAAGAATAACAGTCTTTTCGGAAAAGACCATGGAGGATGTTAGAAAACGTATGAATTACAAACTAGTCGTTGATGAACAAAAATATCACAAATTGACCTCATCACCTCTTTTCATTGATAGAGACATCATCGATGAGGATCTTGTAGGTGTTAAAATGATAAAATCAGAAGTTGAGTTGTGCAAACCCATCTATATTGGGCAAGCCGTTTTAGATTATTCCAAGCTTGAAATGTATCAACTCTTCTACAAAATATTAAAACCATGCCCTCTCGTAAAAGAGGTTCGCTTGCTGGGTGGTGATACAGATAGTTTCTTTTTAGGAATTACCACTCAAAAAGATTTAAATTTTAATGAAGTAGGCAAGTCATTAGAAAAAATATTTCGACACATCTAACTACAATCCCACTCATCCACTCTATTCCATACAGAATAAAGCCAAACTTGGTTGTTTTAAGGATGAAACAGCAGGAAAGGAAATAGATGAAATGATTCTCCTCCGTCCTAAAATGTATTCCATGAAATTAAAAGAATGTGCAGATAGTATTAAGCGTGCTAAAGGTATATCAAAATCCATTGTTCATAAAATGAAACATCGCTCCTATAAGAAGGCCTATAGAAATAAAAATATAACGTTTGTCAATATGACAATCTTAAAATCTCAAGTTCATACTGTGAAAACGTACACGTTCAAGAAACGAGCACTTTCAGCATGGGAGGATAAGAGGTGTTGGATAGGACATAACACATCTCTTCCACATGGACATCCTGACACAAACATACCACCACCCAAAAGAATAAAACTCACGCTACCACATTCAGGAGATGTATTGACATAATCAACTTTAACTCAGTATTTTGATGTTGCTTTTTGTAGATATACATGGTTGTTTTATGTATCGCATGAGATCGTTTCTTCCTTGTGAATATATGCCTACAGTCAGCTCATTCCCCCTATATCTGTGAAAAGACTTTTTCATATACATATTTTTATTTCAATAAACATATCACAAATGACTTCACTTTGTTTTCCGAAACACTAAAGTTACGAGGGATTTAGTATCTTTCACATGGATGCACTCTTGTAAACCATTGGTAATTTTGATAGCAATAGAGGGTATAGTTTGTTTGACGACGGGATGATAGAAAATAGATTCAAACATCTTCTCGACTATTCCATATGAAGCGTCTTTATCATGAATGAAATCACGTAAAATGTATTCTTTTTTCTCACCAACAGAAATAGGTAGAATCAAATCACTTTGAATGTAAAGGTGCTGTTCATGTTTATCAAGTGTCATTGGTGTTTCTATACCAATCAACACAGTTTGTAGCATTGAAAAACCAAAGAGTTTTTTCAAATTTTTACTCAATTGACATTGAATGTCATCACCCAGTTTCAGAACAACGCGTTGATTTTCAATTGAAAACGAAATGTGGTGTGTCTTTACATCATATTTACTTTTCATCACATGCTTCAACTTCTGTTGTATATAAGGATTTACTACATGAATGAAGCTTTCAACTGTATGATATAGACGCGGCATTATATTGATAGCAACTTTAGATTCTTCATAAGACTGGTAATTTTCTTGATGCGATCGCCATAGATGTCCACCCACCATCCATCATAAACTGAATCAGCTTTAGTGTGATATTCATGAGAAGCATACACCACACCGCTTCAATAATAGGTGTATAATGTCTTACAAAATGACGCAAGGTTGGAGAGAAATAAACTGTAAGTTTGTCATTATATTTCTGAATAACCAACTTATTTTTGTTCGCCATAATTTTCTCTCCATACTTCTTACCCACAGTCTCATTCCATCGTTTTACTAAAAAAGTTTTACTCGATAAAGGTTGAACACCACGCTTTTTCAAAATGATGCGTTCTTCGCATTCTACAACATCTTCATCAAATATTTTAAATCTATAATGAAATTTGTTGATTCGATTTGAATAAACTTTTTTAACATTTGCAGTAGCAATTGACGTTAGATGTAGTCCATGACCAAAACCAAGATGTGGATAGAATTCATTATCCAACCTCAGCGTAAGACCTTTAGTAAAAGAATGAAAGCGGAGGAACTGTCTCCCACTCCAATGATAGATAGTAAATCATAAGCTTTCTGATTTTTATTCTTCATGATGGAAGTATTACCACTGTTGAATGCCTTAATAATTTTCTCATTCCCAATGGTTCATAAGAATCTGATTTTATCTGAATCCATTCATAGTTCCACTTTCCATCTGATGTTAAATTGTATGGGAACTGAAATGCATTATCATCGTTATTCCATCATGGGTGCGAGGAGTCAATATCATTTCTTCCAAATCATTCACATTCTGAATATTGCTATCATAGCAAATACTAGAAACGCCAACCTCCCATTCACCTTCTAAATGCAGTAGCCGATTTAATTCTACTCGATAGTCTGATGGTTTATTTTTGGGAAATTTATTCATAGAAGCATTACTGGGCAAGTAGATTAGAAACGAGTCCTTATTTTCACTTTCCATATTATTCACATTGGAAAAATATATTAGCATACTTTTGCATTAACTCTTCATTCGGAAATGGAGTGTTGTTGATACTTGTCACAGCATCTTTATGAAAAGGAATCAACGCACCAGCATCGTCATAAATGGCAATATCAATTTGTGGGATGTAGTTTGATTTCAGCTTTGTATAATGCACTTTCTTGAAGTATGCTCAGATAAAATACTGCAGCTTTTTGGCTGGTATGGTACATTGTAGCAATGCTAGCAATGAGCTTCAACATCTCCCACACGTACATCTTCACCAATATTGGAATATATCTGAAAATAGTTAATACGACGCGATAGCGACATGTCTGCGCTAGCTTTGGTTACAGTACCACTTTTAAAGATATTTTGATCAAAACCCAAAATGTCCATTAGAGTTTTATCCATAATTAGTTCAATACCTTTCCACTTATAGTGAGAGACAAAGTACCTTCTTTTTCAGAAAATGAAATATGTTGCTCATTAATCACTTCATTTAAATAATCTACAACCAATTTAACCGAAGTAATAATGCGAGGCATCAACACTCTTGTTTCATGTAAGATACCACCTAAAGGCTCTACACACTTTCTGTATAAAGATACGGTCCATTCTGTATCAAATTGATTTGACCTTTCACATGGTAAATGTTGCATATCAGATTTTCCATGAACAGCTGCAGAACGATGTCGTAAGAACTGATGAAAATCTTTTGAACAAACTAATACTAGATCATCATCATTTAATTTGCTTATTGCAATATGATTAGATGATTTAATATAAGTCAATGTTGCCACTTGTTTACCATCAACTCGAAGGAGATAATTAAATTTCTTCAATAATGTTTCAGGAGTCATGTTTGTCTTTCTTGGCTTAATCACAATCTTCTTCACCAACGTCTTCTCATTTCTTGGAATAAGATCTACATAATAAGCTTCCTCTCGATATATTAACTGTTTATGACCACTTATTTGGTAATTAACGTTAAAATTATCATAGCTTGTTAAGGCGCTAGCGAGGTACCTAAATCATTTCTTAAACTTGGACTTAAACCAACAATCCAATCTTTCTCAACTACATGATGTACATAATTATAATCATCATTGTGCGGAGTAAATTGGACAATATGTTACTCGCTTTATTCAAGAAATCATATATAAACTTTTTACATGATAAGAGATCTTTCTTTGGCCACTGTGGAATGTATACTCGGCACCCCTTTTCACATTGATAAGCAGCTGTACGCCTCATATTAATAGTCATCACCTCATGATCAAAAGTATAGACACAGTTGCTATAAACAAGTTGAGTGACACCCACTTCCCAATTTCCATTTAGCTGTTGTGCATGATCAATGGGAGTAGAAAGAGTGCGGCTCGATTACTAGTAAATCTCTTTGTAGCCGCATTGCTAAGCAAAATATGATAAAACGACATTTTTATATTGCTGATCTGCAACTTTGCATAACATCATGAAGACTTGGATTTTGGACTCTCTACAATATATCAGAGTTGATCGTGATGGAAACGTACATTTCAAAAATTCTCATGGTCATACATCAAGAGGAATTACATTAACATGGCGACAATTTGTCAACCTCAATGATATCATGAGGGATTTGGAATATTTTGAAACATTAAGATTCATCTCCTTGGGTGATCAAGTTTGGCTTCAACATTACAGAAATGAAATTCAAATCTACCATTCTCATTCCGCAAACTGTTTCTCATTTCGCAAATACAATTGGGAGAAGTATAGAAGATATATACATCGCTCCATCATGACATTTATTCGTCGTGAGTTCATCGCCCTACTATGCAAATCTTAATCAGACATGACTACCACACATCATGAGTTGGAAATTAGATTCCCTACAACGTATTGAAACGGATCATGATCGAAACGTCTATTTCAAAGATTCAACTGGAATTGTGAGAAGAGAGTTTGCTTTATCTTATCGTCATTTTCAATCTCTACATCATATCATGAAGGACTTGAAATACTTTTATATGAAAAGACATTCACGTATTGGAAATCGCATCTGGCTGCGCGTTCAACAATCGGCGAATTCAACTCTATCATTCCCAACTTCATACTAACTTCACATTTCATCAAGGTAGTTGGGAAAAGTATAAAAGGAAGGTACATCGCTCAATTTACTCATTCTTTCATCATGAAGCGCCATCGCTACACCATCGTCAACATTCTCCGTCGCTTCAGACTCTACACCAAAATCGATCTCACAACATTACACCAACAGCTTCCAAACAGCAAGTATTACCCGGGCCGTCCTCAAATGTTAGTGGTGAAGATGAACAATTCACGGAATCTTCAACTCTTCCCACATGGGACTGTACAGATTCTCGGCGCCCTTTCTCATTCATCGGCGCAGTCAATGCGCTTAGAGCTACAAAGACTACTACGTCGGATATGGAAGAGGGAGAGGTGTGTGATGTCGAATCTGACTGTGGACAATATGGTGATCTCTACTCAATTGAGTGACAGTCTATCATTTTTGAAGATTCGTACCAGCAGTTACAGTTTGTGTTATGAACCCGAACTTTTTCCTGCAGCTCTCATTTGTTGTTGGTTACATTTGAATGTGGAAATCTTTCATAATAGTAAAGTGATCATTACTGGACTAAAATCTCATGTACAAGCAAATGTGATCCTAGACTATCTCATTGAGTATGTACGTACCCAGCGGATTGTAAAATAAAAAACAATTTTTCCAACATGATGTTTTTATTTCAAATCATGATAGAACTTACAAATCATTTTTTCATTAGAGGATGGATTACATGAAAAGTTTGAATAATAGATGCAAATCGAGATACATGTAAACGTTTTAAGATGAAGTACAGTACAAAAGCACCACACGTTGATGAAAGTGGATGTTGTAGTATGCGTTCATTTCGCTGATATTGACGCGTATGTTTTCTCAACCACTGCTGTGTTGGTATATTTGGAGGTTGAGCAAGAGAGTCAAATAGTTCACCACGTCGGTCTTCTCCAATAAAGATCGCTTTCCAATGCTCACCGCCTAAATTCTGCGAATGAGTGTTTAGCACAATAAAGATGGGATAGTGATTTACTGCAGGTGGTAAGGTATCGAGTGAATAGACATTATCGAAAGCTTTCAACGTCGCTTCGTCTGCATTACGCTGCACTTTAGTCTTAATATCGTCAGCAGTCAACCAACTCATTAACGATTATACTGAAGAATCACGTCACGATACTTTGTAATTTCAATATTTGAATCGAAGACTGCATAAATTAATACATTGATCGTCTCAGGTAGTGTTCTTTTGAACGTCAAATCCAAACGAATATTATGAGGCACGTTCGCTTGACGATAGGGTGCACTAATATCGCTGTCAGCAGTCAAATCAAATGCATAAATAGTATATCCACTCTTAAACTCTTTCATAGTCAGTCCGTTGGTGTCATCCGTATTGTAAAAGCCAAAGACATCCATAAAATCAACATAACTGCGCATAAATTGATCCGAAGCAAAATCTGGTTTGTAGGGTGGACCAGGATGACTCACACCATTTACACGTAAAGCAATTTCACTTAACTGATTGTGTTTAAAATTGAAAGGATTCTTCTTTATATTACCATTAAATGCATCATTTTCAACCATTGCCACCATGAGGAGCTTCGGTGCTTCCGATGGAAAGAGGCCATCTTTCATGAAACTCTTTTGATCTTTCGGAATTGTAAAGGTGAGAAGCTTTGTATGCTGAACGGGGTAAATGGCATTTTGGCGGTTAAGGCCTTCAGCATGCCCTCTAATGACACTTGGATTCGGTACTACTCGACGAATGTAAAGTGCAATATCTTCCACATGAATTCTAAAATTGTCAACTTTAGCAAATGCATTCAGCGCAAATTCAGGCTTATTCAATGTCAGCTTGAGTCGCATGCTGGTATTACAGAGTAAAAACTTTGACTGTCTAAAGAAGTCTAAATTCAGCGGACCATATAGCTGACATACTCTACTATCTTTAATCATAGCAGATCGCTTTACAAAGCCACTGTTTGTTTCAACATCAAATTTTCCTGCTTCATCTCTGTACCATCCCATGGCTTCCATATGACTTTTTTGTGCTGCTGGATGAAACTGTGATACATGATTGAAATATGATTTATAGGGATAATCGCTTTGACCACCTTCCACCTGCTGCTCTCCAATCGTTAGAGAAACATCACGAAGTAATGTAGTCAATGGTAAATTGTTCAGTCCAACTTTATGTGCATCGTCAATAGCAGTTCCATCTGCTTGCTGAATTCTAAACCTCAAATCAAGCATCGCATAACTCAAATCTATGTAGTCATCACTACCACCAGGAATAACAAATTCAATGGGGCCAGCATTCTCAGCTGTTCGAGGATGATAATCTACAATACTTGAACTAAGAATATCTGTCTGTATGGCTTGTTGATCGAACAAACAAAAACCGGAAGTTTTACACTCCATGATTAGAAGTTATAGCAGCGTCGTCGTTTAGCGCCTGATGAATGATTAGAGCCTCTGCGACGTTTGCGTGAATGCCTTTTGACTGAAGATCGCACCTTACCAGCTCCGCGATGTTTCCTCCTTCCTTTTTTCATTCGTTTAGGTGATTTCTTTCCTTGAGTAACACCAGCAAAGGTCTGCTTCAATGTTTTTAAACCGCGTTCCTTCCCACGATTCAACAAACTGCTCTTAAAACTTCTACCTCTGGAAAGATCACTAGCAACATCACCAGCAAAGCCAACGGCATTACTTAAAACATTTCGTTTTAAAGATCTACCGACATTGGATATGAGAGGTGCTACAACAGATTTCAGTGCACCAAGTATGCTACCTCCACGTTGGCGGCGAGCGCCGATGTAAATTTGTCCTCCACCACTTACATAGGAGGGTCGTGAATAAAATGAGGCAGTTGGATTCATAGCTCAAACCCTAAACATTGTTAGTTACAACTTTGCATGAATCACTGTCGATCACTTAGATGAAAGATGTCGGCACGACGCATCCAAGAGTTCATACTTGAAGGATAACCAGTCCATTTAACAAGACACCATTCTTCACCTTGCCGTTTTTTACATCGAATGATTTTCTCTACCAAATATGTTTCACTTTCAGTGACTACCTCAATCTCATCGCGGTAAAAGCTACCCTCAATTTCTTCATTATCGTAATCTTTCAACTTGTAGGTGGTCGGAGAGTCTTTTTGATTAATCCTTGATACTGTAAATACCTCCTCTGTCCAATTCGGAAGGTACCCTTTAGCAAAAACACTTTTCACTTTTGAGATACGAACTTTATCGCCAATTTTCACATCACTTTTCACATGAGTGCGTTTACGTTGGAATGATTCGCGCACTTTATCTACATTGTCAGCATTTACATCTACTGGTCTGAGTCCAATAGAACGATGGATAGAGTGATTGTAGGCATGGAGTGTATCTTGTAGAACCTTTGTCCAATTTTGTGTCAAGTTGGCAGTAAAATGTCGCCACAAGCGATTTTTTAATGTGCGATTAAAACGTTCAACGAGTGCAGCTTTATAAGCACTCTTTACACTAAACAACTCAATGTCATGCCTCTCAAATAATCTTCTCACATGCTGATTTTCAAACTCTTTTCCTTGATCACTCTGAATTCTTTTTGGAATGCGACCTTCTCGAAAAATTGTTTGGAATGCTTTTGCTACTCCTTTCCCTTCTTTAGTTTTTAAAAGGTTGAGCCCACGCATAACGCGAGAAAATATCAATGACGGTTAAAATAAAATTATTGCCCGAGTTATGTTTTGAAATGGAGGCAACATCACACAAATCTGCTTGCCACTGTTCATCGATGTCATGAACAATATAATGGCGGGTGCGGTACTTCTTTTTCGCTTGTTTGTGGAGTGTATAGGTAGCCTGACCCTTTAACCATCGTTTCACTTGTGATTGTGGAAGACCACTCGCTTTTGATAATTTCTTGATAGATGCAAATCCTGCCGGATGTTTTACATCATAATAGATTGACTTCAAACGTTCAGTCGATGACGACTGACTCTTTTTTCCTCCTTCTCATCTTTTTGTTTTCCTTGCCATTCTACATTTACAACAACTGCAGCATTTAGCTTTAGCGGTTTTGCGATCGTGTTCACATTGCTTAGGGGTTTCATTATGAGAGCTGGCGCAGCAAGTGCAAGTGACAACGACATTCACCTCTGGCGGCTCATTACATGGCAAGCAACACATCTGCTTCATATTAATAGTCTGAGAACATGTATTTCCTAGGAGGAGCTGTTTTACGTTTTCCTTTTACTAGTTTTAGTGGTGATGTAGATCTACGTCGAGTTCTTCCTCTTGTTTGCTTAGTGAGTGTGGGAGGGGATGTAGCAGGTGACGTCTTAAACCAATTTGTTGGCATTTTCATCGCCTGAAGCATTGGAGCAGGAGCCACTGTTGAATCAAGTTCTTTCAATGTCTCATTATTTAAAGCAAATTTTGGCACATTATGCTTTTTCAATAGTTTAAAGAAAGTATGACCAACCAGTGGAACATAGCCCTGACGGCGCTTTCTACGTGTCGCATACTGAATCAAGTCTTCATAACGTGAAGCATCAATCACTTTATTTTCATCTGTAATGATTTCTCCTCTATCATTTACATTGAGATGGGGTTCAATACTGTTGAAAAGAGATATGGCATGTGCGCGAGATGCTAAAGGTGTAGCAGTCGATACAGAGTCACGCATCTTATTCTTCAAGTTTTTCAATTGCTCAACAGTTTCCGATTGTAATAATACAGCACGATGTGGATCTTTGATGTGAACATTTGCTGATAATCTATTTCTTTCCTATACATTTGATTTGCAAGAGGTTGCTTTACTTGCTGCATGGCAGTCAATTGTACATATTCATCCTGAGGAATAACAATCATGCGAGAATAAGAACTCATAGTTTGTAGATAATCATGGGAGTTTTCAAAATATCACTTCGAAATCTAAATTCTTCCGGACACTCTTGCGTAAAGTCAATGAATAAGTAACCGTATGGTTTTTCAGTAGCTGCTTGAAAAATTTCAATTAAGGCTTTTGATCCTCTGGGTGCAACTTGTCGCGCTAAAATTTCAAATTGACTTTTATCTCGCGGATTCTTGAAAATAGCATAATAGTGTGTATTCAGGTTTCGTGTACGAGCTTCTTTTCCATCAGGAAACAAATTTTTGTGTGATATAGATGATAAAACACCTTTTATGATGTGCTGCGCGAGTGAACATATCTGTAACATCTTTTGAATTCTTACTTTCTTTTAATAAATCATCCAATACAACAACATCATTAGACTGAAGTTTATCCACTGGAATAATTCCTTCATGTCGAATAAAGTTGCGACTTTGCAATTCCTGAAACAGCGACGGTTGATACCATAACACCAAATCACTCGATTGATAGGTTCCTTAAACAACTCCCTTCTTTTATCCAATAAATTCAGCGTGAAAACAGTTTTACCTGCATGAGATGGACCTGATACAGTCAGAACTTTATCACATTGAAGTCTGAAATCCATTTTATTACTTTGAGATTCAACATTTGCATAATTAACGCTTAGAGCCAAAGATATTACCCAATAGGTTGCCCACGGCAGGAGCTATCATTGGAAGTATTGCTGAAAGAAACCGCCCTTTTGTGTTAGAGTTTTCCTCTTTCTTTGAAGGGTGACTTTAGGATTGGAGATGAAACGCAATTTCGTAGCATATCGCTTAAGTAACTTTCGTTGTTTTGGCGCTAATTTCTTCGTCCTCAACTTCCTCACATGAGAAATAATTTCACAAATGAATTTATCGTTAGCATGTCGTATAGCATTGTATCGCTGATTTGCTTTCATTCGTCGGAGAGCTTGAATGGCTGAAGAAAACTTTTGAAGACTTTTACGTTTCGCCATTTTCCGTGTTAGTCTTTGCTAAAACCTATCTTTACCACATTGCATAGGTACTAACTATTGCGACATAAGTGACACTCGAAATGAGCAATATCACAGTGGTACATTTGCAAAGTTGAATGCAATTACGTATGAAACAGCGTTGACAAAAAGCATGCTTACATCTCTTGAAGATGCGCTTTCATTTCCATCCTTTCGCTTACATACATCACAACACATAGTTTCACCGTTACTGATGTCTATAGCAAGTCTTTTTGAAGATATGAATTTGCTAGCCTTTTCTAAATAATAGACGCATGTACAGAAGGAATATACTTCGAGAGTGAGCAGACATAGCTCGAAAACCAGTTGTGCTACAATCAAGTACCACTGCATTTTCAATTTTTCTTTATGGAAAGTTGAATGTGAATATCTGAAATCGCTTCAATCACTAGACTGCTACCATGATGGTTAAATGCGTTAAGACGTTCAGCAATTTTTATCATATGTCTTTAAAAAAATACTCCGGGGTGATCTACCACTTCCATAGAATAAGAAGCAAAATGGAAAGAGCGACTTTCCACCTCTTCCTTTCCAAAATGACTAAACTTAATTTTCGCAACTAATCGCGCCATGACAATGCTATCAGAGAATGTATTCATTAACTCTAGAAATAGAGTGCTAGCATCATCGACCACTGCTTCGATGTCGGTCTCATCTTTATGAAAATTTATCACATAATCTTGAACAGCTCCTTTTAAACTTTGCCTATGAAAATGTAATGTTCCGCAGTCGTTTGAGAAAGACATGATCGCCCTTTATCTAACCCATCCATTGCATGAAAACAACAACTCTTCTCATAGTAACATTTATTGAATAACGGTAACAAGCATGCATTATAAATCAATGGTTTGAAAGAGATAAAATAGATACAGCTGGTAAACTATCATACAGCGAGCAATGATAACCATACAGGACTTTGGCAGTGCTGAGGTAAGGAGGAAAGAAGCATTGGTTATGAACGTAGCTACTACAACGAACAGACAAAATAGGAACACACAAATCCTTAAAACGTTTCGTGACTTCATGATAATGTTGATTCACTCTACTATCCCAAGGTGGGAGCAAAATATCATCAATGATTAGATTGGGAAATACTTTCCTCTCCTTACCAGGATTATTACAAAAGATGCGTATAACATTGAAAGCAGCTAACCATCGTTTAAAGTCAATAAGAAGAGCACTCTCACAAGAAAAGCCATAGTCTTGCAAATATTTCAGATTAAGTCCATGAATGTGTTTTCTCGCCCATTGATCAACATTGGGATTGCAGTTGGCATGTTGATGATAGACACTGACAATCTGATATGTCCAATTGTTCATAGCAATAGCACTGAGCTCCTGTACAGGTCACCCTCACAATCCATAAAAATGATGATAGAAGCCTAAAACGGAAATTTACACATCTAAGGAAACGTTCTATAACATATTACAAAATGAAGAATTACATCGATGCTTTTCACGACAAAATACACAAAGGATATGATGGCAACGAAGAAGTAAAATGTATCTAATAAGACCACGTCTACGACACTCAAAGCACATAAGCGAATTGTCATAGGGTAGAGTTAGGAAAGGACTAGCAATTCTCCTTCTTTGATTTGCGTTTTGATGCAGCATTCTTCTCCGACTTGCGCTTCGTACCACTGCTGTTAAGGATTTGATCAATTATGTCGTCCACGTTGGGTGGTTTTCGGAATATATAGGATGGATTCCATATGCATGGAGAGAGAGGCTATTTTATTATCCTTGTGCCGACCATAATATAGCCCATTCACTTTGAAAAGGATATCCCAAGTACCTTCTCCGAGCTCGTCGCATGTGATGGGTGTTGAATGATCTCCCTCCTTCTTATAGTAAGTGCACCAATGTGATACCGGTAGGCAAATGTGATTACCATCCCAAATCTTTCTATAGGGAGTATCCTTGTCATCTCTCGCCTTCCACTCTTGAGCAAGAGGAGTAGGAATGTCCATATTTAATGTCACGTACTCCTCAATAATATCAAGTTTGGTGGCGAATGTACGGACTCACGGGGGATCAGTATGTAGTCCCATATACTGATTGTGCATTATCTTGACATCCGTGGAAGGGAGCATCCCGTTTGGAGTACTACGCCATGATCGTCATAACGCAAGACTTTTTAAATTTAACGCTGTAGCGGTGTAGGATTATGTACCTTTGGTTTGTTTCTTCCACTGGCCTCAGTTGAAGATTATCTGATCGTAGCGAACCTTGTAACGTTTGACCGCCATTTTGTCCTACTAGTGCAGCAGATGGAGTAGATGCCTGAAAATGAAAAAGATTGTATTAAGTTTACGTTCAAGGGAGGAGAGGGAGGAAAGTAGCGACTTACCATTTTAGTTGGATAATAGAATAGGGAACTAGAGAGAGAGAAAATGTGCGTCCGTCACTCGTGTGATTCAACGATGGAATGATTCTCACTGTGGAAGGCTCGCTATTTTTATAGAAATGCTTGATTCTCATTGGATGATGATCCTCATTGGACAATAACATCAAGCTGATTCCAAATCTGGCCTCCGTTTACCCATCCGAGCCTTCATTCGCCCGCTGGAGCTGTTTCTTGGGAAATTCTTACTCTATCGTTTTTCGTCAATCTCCCAAAATCTTAAATGGCGTCTCACATCTAAACGAAGACAGATAGGAACAAGGCGACTCTTTCAGTGAATTTGTCTCACTCTTAGCTTTCAAACGAGCTATTGCACGACTTTCTACGATCTCTAGAACCAAAGTTGGAAGATCGGTGCCGGGGGGGGGACGTCAGCGAAACTTTTTTCTCTCTGATTTGACTTAGAAACTCACCATAACCGATGCAGAATTTCACGCTGAATCCTGAATCTGGCCCTCACGTTTTCGCATCCGATGCCTCGTTTTGACGCTACAGCCCAAAAAACGCTCCAAAATTTCTTTTTTTCCAAAACTCTGTCGTTTTTTCTCGAGCATGTCCCAAAATCGTAAATGCCGCCTCACATCTAAACGAAGACAGATATGAACAAGCCGTTTCTTTCACTGAATTTGTCTCACTCGTAGCTTTCAAACGAGCTATGGCACGACAAAATCCGTTCACTAGAACCAAAGTTAGAAGATTGCTGTCGGGGGGGGGGCAGAGGTCAGTAAAATTTGATGAAAAATGTTTTGGTGACGGTCCCAGGTCGAAATTCCACACTTTGGAAAATTTTCAAAATTTTACCCATACAAAGTCACTCTGACACTTAGGATTTTTTCAGGTGAGCTACGACAGTCCCACCCCTCCCAACCTGGCCGCACACCACACCAACACCTAGACACCACATCAACCGCCGCGCTACAACACCGTCGACCAGAGGGGGGGACGTCAGACCCGAAGAAGATCACCACGGCGGTCAGACCCACGACACCTCTGACGCGGTCCAAGGGGGGGACGTCAGCGACGGCGGCCATCTTGCACTATCCAGAAGTGGAGTTTTACTTACTACT
>CAJQUW010008316.1:0-15282 GCA_907163375.1 Prostheceraeus crozeri | reverse complement strand
ATTAAAAAATGAGTGAAGTGCTACCATTAAATAAAAAAAAAACTTAAATTTAATCATCATCCAAATTTATCTAATAAAGTTTTGTCAGTTATTTGTGGAAGATCAGGTTGCGGAAAAACGTATCTATTATTTAAAATTTTAACGACTCCAAATTTTTTGGATTATAACAATCTTATAATTTATACAACAACGGCAGAACAACCCGTCTATCAATTTTTAAAATATGGATTTGAAAATAATCTTAAAAAAACAGCAATTGCTTCATTATTCAAAGAATATGAAAAATCTGAAGATGAAGAAGAAATAAGTTCGTGGTGTGAAGAAGCAGCAAAAAATAATCAGTTAGTAGAATCTAATAAAAATAACCATATAAAGATACAATTAATAGATGATAGTGGTAATATGCAAGATCCTAGTAAACTAGATAAAACAATGAAACATTGTGTAATTTTTGATGATTGTGTTAATGATAGAAATCAGTCAGTTCAGAGAAATTATTTCACAAGAGGTAGACATAATAACTGTAGTGTATTTTATTTAACACAAAGTATGTATTCATTAGACGGAAGTGTTATTAGAAAGAATGCAAATATATTTATACTATTTGAAATAAATGCAAGAAACTTAAGTGATTTGTTAAGAGATTTATGCGTAAGAAATAAAGATAAATTTAAACAATCGTGTAATAATGCTTGGTCAAAAGATTATGGCTTCATTACAATTAATATTGATAAAAAAATTCATGAAAGAGTTATCGAAAATATTTTCGCGGAGTGATAAAAATATACAAATATAGTGTTACAATATTTTTTTATTTTATATATATATCAAATTTGTCTATCTTAGAAATTAGAAAATTAAAAAGGTTCAGTAGTTATTCCATCAGGTAAAATTTTTCTTTTATCATCAAATGGATCTAATGCTAATTTATGTTCTTCTTTTAAATACATGTTATGTTTTTTTGAATTAAGTCTATAATTACATGCTGTTTTTATTTCATTATTAAATAATACATTTTTATAATCTTGAAATGTTATTTGATTAGCCACTGATGCCTTTGAAATTCCTTTTAATGTTTTATGTGTTTTAATATCATTAGTTGTATCATAACAGTAACATTTAGATTTTAAAAATATAGCTTCTGTTATGAAATCTTCATTTCCTTCTAATTCATCTTTTACTTTACATAAATCAGAAGGATGAATGATATCTTTTATTTTATCTATTTCTTCATCAAGTGTAGAATTATACGGTATTGTTAATTCTAAGAAAACAGAATCGGTATCTGTAAAGTGTAATTTATAGTTTTTGCCATAAGCAGGTGCTAAATAATCATATATAAATCTATACATAAATAGTTTAGCTAATTCTAATATAGTGAAACCAATAAAATTAAACTTATCATGTTTTACGCTAATTCGACGTAAATGTACAGCACATAGTTCATCACTAAATCTAGTAGTTCTTTTATATGTAGGTTTCCTTGTTAAATTTTGAAACCTATCTTTATCATAAACTATTTCAATATTTTGTCTATTACGCACATTTTCTAAAGTCTTACCATAAAATGCATTATTCATTAATTTGAAGAACACGTTTCCAAAATCATCTTTATTTCTTTTAGCTATTTTACGTTTTTCAATATTGAACTCTATATAATTTTTTAACCACCTAGATTTTTGATAAAATAGTTTTCGATGTATTTTGGTGAGAATCATTCCATGATCTAAATACCAATCTAGCATTCTTCCTTCAACAACATACTTTCCTTTATTGCTTTGTGTTAACATAAGTTTTTTGTTGGTCTGTATTTCTTAGGAATTAAAGATTTTTGATAATCTGAAAAATCTTCTATATTAGGAATTTTGTTTTCGGGACAGAAAGGAAAATATTTTGTTTTATCTTTTATTTCATCAGGATATACTAAATCAACTTCATATATATAACCATGATTATAATTTCCATCATATGTTTTTTGATAATCTAGAACGGGCGAAGCCCTAGTAGACATCTCTGATGTCGTACGAATATTACACCATGACATTTCACCTGTTGGTAATTCTTGTATCATGCAAGAAGAATATAGGCTATTAAAATCATAATATAACAAATAGTTTTCTCTCATGAATTCATCAATTGCATTTTCACGTTCTACTCCTTCTCGTTTCGTTCGAAAAATTTCTAATATTTTTTCTTTTTCTTCTGGAGATAAAGGTTTCATTATTCCATATTCTTGTGGATTTACTTTCTTATTATAACATTTAACATATCTATTACCTAAAACTGATGAAACTCCACCTCTAATTCCAGATTCAAAAAATAATAATTTATCATATGTATTTTCTTTATAATGTTTAAGTATAACGGACTTTGTCCTAGAGCCATCGGCTTGAACACCAGTATGTTTTAATCCTGCTAGCCATGTTAAACCTGGTGTAGAATAACAATAACATGGATCTATTCCGTAATATTCTAAACACATATCACGAAAGTTTTCGAAAAGATCAGCTAGTATTAATACATCTATCTGAAGATATTTCATTGTATAATCATACATTGTTTTACAATTTAACTCTCTCCAATTCTTTTCAGCTTCTGCATAGTCTTCGTCAGATAATTTTGATTGTTTTAATGTTGATTTAAATTCATTTATTGGAGGAAGTTGTTTTTCTTCCATAATTTTATTCACAGAATTAAAATCAGTCTTCGACTGTGAACCACAGGTTTATCTCCAGTTATATCAGTCTTCGACTGTGAGCCGCAGGCTATATACTCATACGGAAATATTCCTTTTAAAGGTTTTAAATTATATTTATTTAATATTTTACATTGTTCAGATTTCAAAGTTTTTCCCATAACATCTAATGAATAAGGAGTAAAAAATCTAAATGCATCTAAAATTCTAATACAACCTAATTGCATTGAAAAATATTCTTCTTCTGTTTTACATAGTACATTTATTTGCTGTTGTTGTAATTTTTCAGATGAAAATAAATCTTTCATTACTAGATGGAAATCATATTTAGAACCATTATAGAAATATAAAGGAACAAAGTTATATTTAAATTTATTAGCATTAAGATTACAAGAATTATGTGCTGCACCTCTATATAATCCATTTAGATGATCATGATCTTTTACCTTGACGGCAGAGCCGTCGCTTCGCCTATCAAGATATCTACCTTTGCCATTTTTATAATTTTTTGTAAATTCTCTTCCACAGTAATAACATTTTGTTTCATTAATAAAATTTAATTTTTCTTTTTCTGTTAATGGCATCATCGGTATATTTGTTTCAAGCAATTGTGAAAAACGTCCTTGTAATTCTTCTACTTTCTTTGTAAACATTTCTGAACTATCTTCACCATAGTATTGAAAATATTCTGATTTAAATAATTCAGGATAATTTGAATGAATGTACATTCCCCAACATAATGGTTTTTGTTCAAATAAATATTTTTCTTTACTTTGTTCAGATGCACTTTTTTCATAATTAAAAACCGAAGGTTCTAATTGGCCCGTACCATTTTCAGAATTATCATTTTTAGAATCGGGTGAAGCCCTGGAACTTTCCGTTCGATTTTGTGTCATATTAACATTATAAGCTTCAAAATCACAATAAATAGTAAAGGGTACTTTATTTTTAAAATACCATTTATTATATTCTAAATAATCATCTTTTGGAAATGTGTTTCTGACTGCTTCATTTTGTTGACAATTCTCCAAATGTCTATTCATTTCTTCTAAAGTTCTAAAACTTGTCATACATTGAAGACAAGGAAAATTTTTATTATCTGAAGTTTTTGTAAATATAGAAACATCTTTGCACAATATAAAATGTCCCTGATAATATAATATATTCGCTTGTGCTGGTTGTTTTGACTGTTCTAATTTTACAAATTTATCTTGATATATTTCATGTGTTTCATTAATTTCTTTTGTAATATTAAATGTATTTTGATGATAATTTTGATTTAATATTTGTAGCTGATAAATATATTCTTTATCATATTGTTCTTTATATTGTTGTAGACATTTTTTAAACATTCATTTAATCGGAGCGAAGCTCCTCTGGCTTTAGCCGATTCTTTATTTTCTTCATTATTTAATTCATTATTTTCTTCATTTAATTTTTGAATCGTTTCTATCTTATTTTCATATTTATGGCCATATTCTTGTACTAATATTTTTGTTTGTTGTTGATAATCTGTTTTACATTTTTGTAAACTTTTATTTAAATTTTCTAATTTTTGTTGATATTCTGAAGATAAAGATGAATATTTGTAATTATAATCATCAGTACGTCCTTTATAATTATTATGATTAATCATTATTGGTGATAATGTTTTAACAAGTTCAAATTTTTCAGTACATATTATATTTCCTTGGTAAAAAATATTATGATGCATGTAATTTCCTCTATCATTATATACTATTTCTGATTGACATAAATTTTTATTATTCAAATAAAATTTTTTTGAATCTGAGTAAAGTGGAGTAATTTTACCAATAGAAACATAATTCACATTTAATTCAAAAACATTTACTTCTATTAAATTTTTATTCTTTTTATGAAACTTTTTTAACCTATTATAATCATATGGAAATTCATCTAAGCCATCAGAGAGATCAAATTCATTTATGTATTCTTCTTTATTATAATGACTTAGTCTTTCTTTATGATATTCTGCAGGATGTAAATGTGCTATAATACTCCACAGAAAACAATAATCATCTTCATTTTTTATGTTGATTATTTGTGGTGAACTGAAAGGCAAAGGAACATAACTACCACCAGTATTATTTTTATATTTATCAATTACTATTTTCTTAGATAGTATTTTAACAAATCTCCAACCAGATTCACGTAACTGGGCTTCAATTATACAATTTTCGAATTTAAGTATCATCGATTCAAATATGGGTTGTATATCATTTACATTATGAATTTCTTGTGAATTTGTAAAATGTCCTTGTATTATTTCTTCAGGAATTCCATCAGGTCCATTTTTTGTATAAAGTACTTCTACATTCATATAACATTTGAAAGATTTCTTAAATATATTATAAAAGTTGGTTAGAATATCAGAAGAAGTTTTATCGGTTTCATTATATTCAAAAGACTGATTAAATAAATATTTTATATTTGCTAAGGCTTCATCGGTTCGTTCAGCTTCATCAAATTCATCTATTTCGTTAAATAAATATCTTCCATCTGGTACGGGCGAAGCCCTAGAAGACATCTCCGATGTCACATGTATGGTCTCATCTTCACTATTAAAAACTTTTTTATATTCCGAATGTGAATAATCATCAAACATTTTTTTAACTTTTATATCAGTAGGCAATGTTTCTAGATAGTTTTTATAACTATTTAATTTTAATATATTTCCTTCATCAACTCGTTCTACATTTTGTAAATGCAATTTACTATTTAAATGAGATTGATAACTTCTTTTTGTTTGCAACTTTTTTTTACATAAGACACAATAAAACTTGGTATTTTCCATTTTTTTTATTTTTTTAGAGAAAATTTAAGAAAAAAATTTGTGTTTTAATTTTAGATATAAACATTCTAATATCAAGGACTTGAGTGTTATTTTATATTATTATATATTTCACGTTCTTTAGTTATTTTTTTCTTTATCACATTAAGTTTTATCATATTAAGTTTTATCTTATTAAGTTTCATCATATAATGTTTTATCAAAAGATAATTTAAATTTTTTTTCACTAACTATTGATTCATCATCATCATCATAAATTGTTTCTTCATCATCATCATAAATTGTTTCTTCATCATCATAAATTACACTTTTTGGTATAGGATGCCCTTCCATGATAGGATACCATTCTCTTATTGGAATATCTAACTCTAAATTACATTTCTTATCTGATAATAATATAATAGAGAAAAATATTGGTCTTTGATCTCTTTTGGAAAATTTAATAACACCACCATAATCTGAATCACTTTTAGTTTTTGTTAAAGATGATAAAATTTTAAATTGATTAGATGTAAATCCTAATTTAAATTTTGTAGACCCGACACATAGTTGTCTAACAGTATCTTCAACTATACCATCATTATTATTTTCAATTGTAAGAAAATAAAATTTAGATAAATTTTTATAATTACTAATATTTTTATAATCTTTTTTACCATTTACACCATTTTCAGATGTTTCAGAATCATCACTTATTACATCTATATTATTATCATTATTATCATAAGATTCTTTAAGATCGGGCAAAGCCCTAGAACCTTCGGTTCGTTTATTATGATTATGATTATGATTATGGTCATTGTTAATAGTATAAGGTGTTGTCCACATATAAATTTTCTCTTGTTGAGCTAAACCATTTATATAAGATTTTAACAAATTAATATTTAAGTTTGAATATAATCCTATATAAGTATCATCATCATATCTTTGCGGCATTTCTAATGTTTCTTGTTTATAAATTGTGTCTCTATAATAAACTTGACATAATAATTCTTCATTATGTTTTTTACTCTCGATATGAATATTATATTGGTTTTGTTCATCAACAAATAATCTAATTTTTTCCTTGGAAAACGATTTTAATTTTTTAACTAATTCTTTGATATTGATATAATTAATAATTTTATTTTCTATCCAATCAGTATTACTAATCGGCAAAACTGCTCTAATAAATCCATAAACATTATTATGACCTATTATAACCATATTTTCTTTATTTAATTCCACATAAGCTACATTTATATTTACTAACAATCTCCATAAATTTAATAAATGGATCCCCCGGAAATAAACAATAATTAGTTTCTATAGAAGGTAAACCTTTAGTCTGTTCTCTAAATATTTCGGCTTGTAATAGAAATAAAATATTAACATCTATACATGGATTATTATTATTATTATTATCAAAACATTTATTTTCAAATCCCGTTGATCTCGTCGAATAAGAAGAACAGGATGATGCGGGCGAATATAATTTTTTTAAATTTGGATTTTCCATTTTTTATTTTTATTAGAAAAAATTTTATTTTTTATTTTTATTAGAAAAAATTTTATTTTTTTATTGTTAAAAAATGATGTTACCAAATGTTGGTGGAGGTGCATATATCCCGAATAATCGTGAATTAGAAATAGAGATAGAAAATTATATCATGAAAACTGGAGACGTTTTATCTGGTCCATTACATCTTTCTATTCTTCCGCAACAAAATACAGAGTTAACAAATAAACAATATGTTGATGCACAAATCAATGACTTAAAAGAAAAATATATAAACGATGTTTTGGTTCCACTGATGAATGAATTGAAGTTGCTTAAACTTAATGACAAATCATTAAACGAAAAATTATTAAAACTTGATAAAAAGGATAGAGAGCTAGAAGCAGATATAGCAAAACTTTTTAAAAAGATTTCTGAACAATCAAAAATTTTAATATTACTTTCTATAAATTTAAAATCTGCAGTCATTAAAAATAAACATCAGATAAAAATGTTAAAAGAACAATTCGAAGATGAAATAGAAAAACTTCCTGAAAGAATTAAAAAAAATTTAAAGCAGTTACAAACTACATTCCAAAAAAGTGTTGATGAATTAAGTTTTAAAATTACTCAACAAATGAAAAAGATGAATAGAATAATAAATGAAGTAAACTCACTTAATGAAAAAGTTGATAAAATGAAAACTCTTAAAATCAATTTAGAAAATGAATTAAAGAAAAATTTACAAGAAAACTCTAAAGAAAATAAGGAACAGTTAGATGCTGTTAAAAGACAATTAGATGTTCTTAAAGTTAAGTTAAATGCTCTTAAAACGGCGTTGAAGATGAATCAGGAGAAAATGCAAGTTAATAGAAAAGAAATTAAAGTACATCACACACTGCTTGACGCAATAGATAAAGTGCAACAGGCAATTAATAAAGTTATCTCGAAGTTGTTGTCCATTCACAAACGTAAATCTTAACACGTAGATATTTCTCCCAAAAGTCAAATTTAATCCTAAAAAATGCCTATAATTTATAAACACAATCTTAAACATTTTGCATCAAATAATAAAATTGCTCATGAACCATCTATGAAACCTGTGTACCATTATGATAGTGTAGAGAAACTGTCGGAACACAAAAGTTCCTAGGCACCGCAGGTGCCGTCCAAAAAGAAGGAGATGGCATTTTTTCTGGTATTGGTAGTATCGTTAACTTAATTAAAAATAATAAAGATTTGATTACATCTGCTGCAAAAGGAGCAGCTGCTATAGGTAGTACAGCTAGTGCAATATCAAATGCTGTTAAGTCTCAAAACGAATTAAAACAACTAGAAGCTATTCGTAAACTTAGGAATGATTCTGAAGAACTAAAAAAATAAAAAAACTTTCAGATGAAACAAAGAACAAAATTGCTAACATAGCTGTAGAGGGTGAAACCTTAAGGAGCGGAGCTCCGTCTAATAGTAAACATAATGAAAAAACAATTGAAGAAATAAGAGGAAATGGCGTGAGCAGCAACCTTCGGTTTAACCAGCAAAGCTGTAGCGGAGCTGGTCTAGCAAAATTCTAAAATATATTTTTTAGTAAAATTTTTTTTAGTAAAATTTTTTTAGTAAAATTTTTTAGTAAAATTTTTTTTAGTAAAATTATTTAAGTAAAATTATTTTAGCAGAATTTTTTCTGTCTGTGAGAAAAAACAAAAAGTCAAATTATTTTTTATAAAAATGTCTTCGCTTATCGAAAATAAATTTAGATTAGACGATCCTCCGTTCACCAGTTACAATCAAAAAAAGAATGACTATATAAGAATTGCTATGAATCCCGGATCTTCCAGTAGAGTAAATACTGGAGGTGATTTAATTTTTGAAGTTGATAATCAGCAGAGTTATTTATATTTACCTGATTCATTTTTACACTGTGAATATTCTTTATATAGTGATGCTAATTTTACAACACCATTACCAGATACCGATAATATTACACTAGAAAATATTTTTTTTCCAAGATTATTTACACAAATGCGTTTAGATGTTGCAACTCAAAATATAGAAACAATAAGTGATTCCCCAGGTGTAATTGATACAATGCTTAGATTTATAACAATTGGTGAAAATAATAAAAAGTATGAAATCGAAGGTTGGTTTCCTGATACTAATGATGGTATAATTGTTGATGATTTAACTCACGCTGGAACAGATGCAGCAGGAATTGCGAAAGATGTAGAAAATATTGCAAAACATTTAAATAAAACAAATAATAGTGCATATAAAGAAAGACGTGAATTTAACAAGAAAAGTAAACAGACAGTAAATTGGTCATTGTCTCCATTATTCGGATATTTAGATTATGACAAAATATCATATCAATTTAAATTTAAATTAATAATTCATCGTACAGCAAATAATGAATTAATCTTTTTTGGTAAGACTGGAAAAAAAGCATATTTAAAAATTGATAGACTTGAATGGTGGATTACGCATATTACTCCTAGTTTAGAGGTTGAAACAGCTATTGCAAAAAGATTAAATACTAACAAACCAATTCCAGTAAATTTTCTAAAGCGTACTGCTAGTTCAGTAACTTTTTCCGAACAAAGATTTAACTGGCATTTTACTAGAACTGCGAATACACCAAGATATTTATTACTAACATTTCAAAGAAATAATTCTCCAAGTTTTGATAAGAACAATAATATTTTTCATATTAATACAATTCGAAGTTTACAAGTTTCATTAAATCAAACTCGATATCCAATTGATCCATTAAGATTCGATGATACCAATAATCAATTTATGGAAGGATATGATTCTTATAGAAATCTTTGTATAGAATTTGGAGTTGAACCACAATTAACTCCTGGAGATTGGAGACATTTATATCCAATTTTCTGTTTCGATTTAAGTGCACAATCTGAAGATATTATTAAAAATGGTTGTGATGTAACAATTAATATTGAAAAGAAAGATTCCACAACTTCATTGATGGCTTATGGTTTATTGCTAGAAGATGTAAAATATTCTATTGAAATTCTTAATGGGAAGATGGTTAGGATAGGTTAGTAACCTGAGGACCTTTGGTCCGATAGGCTAAAGCCCAAGACTTCGTCGTTTAATTAATTTTTTTCATAACTAGAATAGATTAAAATTTTTGTTAACTTAAAAATTCTTAACTTAAAAATTTTTTCATAACTAGAATAGATTAAAAAAATTCTTAACTTAAAATTTTTTCATAACTAGAATAGATTTAAATTTTTGATAACTTAAAATTTTTTTATTAAAAATGTCGCAAGCGAAAAGTAATATTAATAATAAAACTGTTGAATTAAAATTACGTAATATTGTTGACAAAAATACCCCTAAAACTATTACGATTAACAAAAAAAAGTATTACATAAGTAAACCAATGATAGAGAATATTCAATTACAAGAAGAAAAGAATGTCGGTATTCTCCCATTAATTCCACTAATAATAGGTGGCATAGCAGCAGCAGGAAGTGTTGCAGGTGGGACAGCTGGTATTGTCCAAGCAGTAAATAAAAATAAATCAGAGAAGGCAGCATTAGAAGAACAAAAACGACATAATAGAGAGTTAGAGAAAGTTGCTAGGGGAGAAGGAGTAGTAGATAATTTTATTAGTAAATTAAAATTAGTTGATGAAGGAAAACGAGTTCTTAAAAATATTCTCCACAATGTTGATGATTTAATTGAAATTAAAGAAACTAAGGATGGTTCTGGAATATATCTAAGTCCTAGTATGATAAGGTAATAACCTCAGAACCTTTGGTTCTTTTCGGTAAAACTTTTATTTTATCTTTTAAATTTTTTTTATCTTTTAAAATGAATTCTACAAATTCCGAAAATTTAACTAAATTAAAAATTTCTAATTTAGATTTATTGAATTATCTATTAAGCAAAAATAAAAACTCAAATTGTCAGCATATTGGAGGTGACAAGAACAAAGTTCCACACCACTTCGGTGGTGACATACAAAAAACATTAGAAAACTTTCCTGGATTTATTTGGAGTAAATATTCGAAAGAAAAACATCTTCCTGGTCATTCATATACTGGTCCAGGAACTCGATTAGATATAAGACTAGATGAGAATAATAATCCGAAACCAGGTGAAGAACCAATAAATAGAGTAGATGCCGCAGCTTACAGGCATGATTTAGCTTATCGAAATCATGATCTAAGTTCTCGACATGCAGCTGATAAGAAGATGATTCAAGAATTAGATAGTATTCAAAATCCTACATTTAGAGAAAAAATTGAAAGAATGTTTGTTAAGAAAGCTTTACAAGCTAAAATATTATTCGGTCAGGGTTTAAATGAAACGACAGCAAAGCTGTCTGAGAGCAACGCTCGAACTAATAACTCTGAGAGCAACGCTCGAACCTGCGCGTCTGAAATTCATAAAGAATACAGAAGGCCTAAATATTTATTGAAAGTAAAAGTATTTAATAAAGATGATATTTGGAGTGCTGATCTTATTCATATGCCGAATGAAAGGGACTACAAATACGCATTGACCGTTATAGATTTATATACACGATATGCTTGGGTAAAGCCTTTAAAAAAGAAAAGTGGTCTATCAGTTAAATATGCGTTTGAAGAAACCTTTAAAGAAAGTAATAGAAAGCCAAGGAAATTGTTTGTTGATAAAGGGTCGGAATTTTATAACCGAAACGTTCAGCCACTATTTGAAACTGTTTATTCAACTGAAAACGCTGGAAAAACTGTAGTGATAGAAAGATTCAATCGGACGTTAAAAAATAAATTATTCAAGAAATTTACTGAGCAAAGAAATCAGAAATGGTTGAAGATATTACCAGGAGTTGTAGAAGAGTACAATAATAAAGTTCATTCTGGTATTGAAGAAACTCCAAAGAATGCTTCTGACGACCCTGATCTAGTACGAAAGAAAATATTCGAGAATAATAATTTGAATGAGAGTAATCCGAATTTGCAGAAACTTAAGCCGAAATTTAAAATTGGAGATAGAGTTAGAATATTTAAATATAAGAATAAATTCGAGAAAGGTTTCGTAGGCTATTGGACTAAAGAGATACTTGAAGTTTGCAAAATAAATCAAAGTTATCCGATTACTTATGAAATTAAAGATTTAGATAATGAGGATATCAGAGGCCGTTTTTATCAAAATGAATTACAGAAAACAGAGCTTTAACCTTTAGGTGGCGCTTTAGCTAGCTTCGCTTGAGTTATAGATTGTTTAACTCTAACATAATATCTAGAAATGGTACTCCTTTTTGTAATTTGTACAAAACGTATAAACATAATTGTCCACAATAGGTAGTGCCTGGTGTTTGAATTTGAAACGTATTGTATGTTCCCGTTCCAAGTAATTCTGTTACTTCATTTGTAGGTGGAAGTCCGTATGAGTCAAAATAATAATTATCTCCGTTTTTACTAAAGATACCTGCTGACCAATGTACGCCGTTTTGGTCTGAAGTGTGAAGATTCGTTATGAAATTTACAGTTATTGATGGAACTTTGTTCCGGGAACTGAAGGTTCCTGTTGGCCTATTTTTTAGGAATTGTAATTCGTTTCTCATTAGAACATGAAAATTCTTTATTCCTAATTCATTTGCGATTTTCTTTAGGTCGAAATTTGTCGTAGTTTGCGTTCCATATAATTTCAAAAACTCATTTATGTTGCTCATTTTATAATAAAAAAATTTCTTAAGGGACCCCTAGAAGTCAGAAGGAGGGGGGTATTGATTTAAAACTGTTCTCTAATGATGTCTTTCCTTACTACTTAGTCAGAAGGGGGTATTGATTTAAAACATTTTTATAATGATGACTTTCCTTACTACTGGGGGGGGGGTATTGATTTAAAACTGGTCTCTAATGATGTCTTTCTTTACTACTTAGTCAGAAGGGAGGGGGTATTGATTTAAAACTGTTCCACAATGATGACTTTCCTTGCTACTTAGTCAGAAGGGAGGGGGTATTGATTTAAAACTGTTCTCTAATGATGTCTTTCTTTACTACTTATTCGATTTTGAAATGATTTAATTTAATCTAAATTAAAACGTTACATTGTTCCATTTTATTCTTATGAACTCTTGTTAAGAGAATATTGATTGTTTTATCTGTATTAAGACATTAGCAACATCTGTTACCAAATTTCTCAACATGAACAGCTGCTAGCAGTTTAAGCTATTCAGTATGAGAGAATTCTTTGTGACCCGCATAACTCAACTTTTCACTTGAACAGCTGCTGCCATTATTCCACGTATTACTGCGTGTATTCATTCTGCGAGCGTTCTACGAGACTGTGACTGCTTACGAATCATCTGTGACCTTTATCTATTTTGGTCAATTTCATCAGCGACCTTCAACAATTTTATTTTTTATCATAATTAATTCACTACGTTTTAACGAAAATGGCACGTTCAAGCATCGCCTTTGCCGATTTGAAAAGAAAAATTTCAGACACTATTGTGAACGAAGATCAACGGAAGAAGTGTATTGAGATGCTAACAGAATTTCAGGAGAAATATCTTAAACCAAGGGAGGAAGAAGACATCCACGCATCAAAAACATTCAGAGAATTTTTAGTGATAAATCGATTTGAAGACACATTGCAAGATAACGCCATCAATATCAGTTCAAACTATAATTTTGAAGAAGAAATTCAAAGAGACATCTTACCATCAGAGCTAACTAATTATTTAGCACATTTAAGAAGAGAAGAAGACATTTCGGTGAACAATACTGTGAAGTTATCGTTGTTAAAAGGAAGAGCTTTGACTGTAATCCGGGGAAGTGGCCATGTTTGTAAACAATTAGGTTATTCCAGAGGCTATAACATCTTTTTAAGAAAATTTTATAAACTATATTTACGATTTCCGTTTATTAAGAACTCGACGGAATCTATATCATTTTTCAAAAGGAACTTCGCTATTATTGACTCGTATCTTCGCCATGGGAGACAGCGCCCAACCCTTGATGAAATACTAAACTCAATCAATTGAAACGGTAAGCTACTCGCAATGGATAATAGTACTATGAGTATTACCTTATTTCTATTTACGAGAAACAATTGTATCATGGCATAATACATTTTCTAGTCAACATATTTTATTCGTTGTAAACCATGCTACTTGTCCTCATTGGTTTTATAGTTCTATGAGCCTTACCTTATTTTACTCATACAGAAACAATTGTATCATGGCATAATACATTTTCTAGTCAACATATTTTATTCGTTGTAAACCATGCTACTTGTCCTCATTGGTTTTATAGTTCTATGAGCCTTACCTTATTTTACTCATACAGAAACAATTGTATCATGGCATAATACATTTTCTAGTCAACATATTTTATTCGTTGTAAACCATGCTACTTGTCCTCATTGGTTTTATAGTTCTATGAGCCTTACCTTATTTTACTCATACAGAAACAATTGTATCATGGCATAATACATTTTCTAGTCAACATATTTTATTCGTTGTAAACCATGCTACTTGTCCTCATTGGTTTTATAGTTCTATGAGCCTTAGCTTATTTTACTCATACAGAAACAATTGTATCATGGCATAATACATTTTAGTAACATATATTTTATTCATTGTAAACCATGCTACTTGTACATAGTACTTGTCTGTGATGTGAATAAAATATTTCAAAGATGGAAATGTGTTTTCATTTTGTATCGAGTTAAAGCAGTAGCAACTACTGGAATTGTAAGAACGCCAGATGAAATGACAATTGTTAAAGCATTAGTCCATCTCTTTCTTAACTTTTTATAATGCTCTAATCTTAATAATAATTGAGATTCCTTATCTTTCATATACCTAACTCTATCTTTGTGTTTTTCTTTGTTCATTTTTTCAATGTTAATCTTTTCAATGTCCATTAAAGTAGAACTACGTTCATATGATAACGAAGGATATATTCTTGAGGTTCCTTCCATTTTTGTTTCATCCACTTTTGTTTCTTCCATTTTTAAATGAATATTTTGAATAAATATTTTGAATAAATATTTTGAATACAATCTTCTGGTATATTGAGACTACGTGATATTTTGAGACAACTTAAATTTTCGTCTGCCTAAATTTTCAAAATTCTTAGACCACGTGATATTTTGAGACAACTTAAATTTTCGCCCTTCGGCCACGTGAAATTTGAAATCTACCTAAATTTTTGAAATTTTGATTTTTTTGAAAATTTTGAAAACCCCCGCAAAAGTGTGACATCCGGCGCAAGCGAAGCGAAGCGAAGCGAAGCGAAGCGAAGCGTCGCGCCGGATGTCACACTATAAACTACT
>CAJQUW010008315.1:0-32237 GCA_907163375.1 Prostheceraeus crozeri | reverse complement strand
GTCAGTGAAATTTGATGAAAAATGTTTTGGTGACGGTCCCATGTCGAAATTCCACACTTTGGAAAATTTTCAAAATTTTACCCATACAAAGTCACTCTGACACTTAGGATTTTTTCAGGTAAGCGAGCTCCGACCTAAAATCTTATAACCGCTCTAACTTTTGAACGAAGACAGATAGGAACAAGCCGATTCTTTCACTGAATTTGTCTCACTCTTAGCTTTCAAACGAGCTATCGCACGACAAAATCCGTCCACTAGAAGCCAAAATCGAAGCAAGCTGTCCAGAGGGGGGGGACGTCAGCCGAAAATATTTTCTCTCCGATTGACTTGAAACTCACCATAGCGATGCAGAATTTCACGCTGAATCCGAATCTGGCCTCCGTTTTCTCATCCGATGCTTCGTTTTGACGCTACACACCAAAACGTCCCAAATTCTAACTCTGTCGTTTTTCGAAAAATGTTGAAAATTTTTTCTCACCGATTGCCTTGAAACTCACCCTACCGATGCAGAATTTCACGCTGAATACGAATCCGACCTCCGTTTTCTCATCCGACCACTCCTTCCACTCGAAACAACACATTTTACAATCCAACATTCTGCAGATTGCACCAAAAACATCACACACTATAGCCTCAAGACTAATCCTGGCGGTCGCCCAAGTCCACCACGACACTCTATCGTTCCAGAGGGGGGGGGACTCAGACCCGAAGCACCACGGCGGCCGACCACGACACTCTGCCGTTCCAGAGGGGGGGGGGACGTCAGCGATGGCGGCCATCTTGCGCTATCTGGTGTTTGTCACTTCCTTACTACTGTTTGCATCTCCATTGCTTCCAGGCCCACTGGAGGCGCTTTTGACTGGAACATTCCATCCAAATTCCTGTCACTATAACATGGGGCTCTTTATGTATGTATACCGATCGCTTCTTAAATTTCATAATTGAGCTTCTTTGTAGAATGCCTACAATACTTTGTTATTGTTACTTATTTATGTTATCACTTATTCAGTTGTCTACTCATATAAACTGTAAAATCCATTAATGAAAAAATACATGAGACTTTATTTTACGATAGGTCTCCATAACCTTGTTTTATATGCGTAGGCAGAACACAGAAGACATATAATAGGTGAATTGGGAATAGGCTAAATTACAGTGGAATTCTATAGAATAGGTTTAAATAGTATGCCTATCATATTTATTTTTAGATGCCATCTATTTTTTCGCGCTAGTTTTCTGTGCTCCCGTTTCCGCTTTCACTCGAAATTACCGCTTTCGCTTCCGCAACACTGATCTCAATGACATTGATGAATTGGAGGATATGATAGATTTATATGTTTTAGGTACATTTTTGATTTCCATTATATCTCAAAACTCACATATCACTTTCTTTTTTAGATGCCGAAGAACTTTTGCGATGTTTGGAATCATTTCTCAAAAATTACTGTTGACAGAAAAATGAAAGGATTTTGCAAGTATTGTGATACCTGATTTGTCGCAAACGCCACGAGAATGAGATGCCATCTAACGGAAGGATGTCCAAAGGCCCCACCAGAAGTGAAAGAATTATACAAAAAGGAAGTTGTCAATCAGTCAGTTGCATCATCACGAAAGCGAATGAAGATAATGGCCTTTCGAAGTCTACCCACAGATGACGTAACCGTAGTCACTGGAAGTGATAATGAAGATAGTGATAGCAGTAGTAAGTAAAACTCCACTTCTGGACCGCGCAAGATGGCCGCCATCGCTGACGTCCCCCCCCCTCTGGAACGGCAGAGTGTCGTGGTCGGCCGCCGTGGTGCTTCGGGTCTGACGTCCCCACCCCCTCTGGAACGGCAGAGTGTCGTGGTGTGCCGGCCACGTGCGTCCGTCAGGTTCGCTGACGTCCCCCCCCCTGGCCGACCGTCGTATAGCGCGCGGTGATGCGGTGTCTAGGTTGGCGTGGTGTGCCGGCCAGGTTGGGAGGGTGGTCTGTCGTAGCTCCAAAAAAAAAATAAGTGTCAGAGAGTGGGCTTGTATTGTATTAAAATTTTTGAAAATTTTCCAAAGTGTGGAATTTCGACCTGGGACCGTCACCAAAACATTTTTCATCAAATTTCGCTGACCGACAGCGATCTTCTAACTTTGGTTCTAGTGAACGGATTTTGTCTTACAGCTACTCGTTTGAAAGAGGAGAAAAAACTGCTCGACGACATTTTTTGTTGCGAGTCAATCGGACCAGCCGTTCAAAAGTTAGAGCGGTTACAAGATTTTAGGTCGGAGCTCACCTGAAAAAATCCTAAGTGTCAGAGTGGCTTTGTATGGGTAAAATTTTGAAAATTTTCCAAAGTGTGGAATTTCGACCTGGGACCGTCACCAAAACATTTTTCATCAAATTTCACTGACCCCCCCTCGGGAGAGATCGCTTCGATCTTGGCTTCTAGTGGACGGATTTTGTCGTGCAATAGCTCGTTTGAAAGCTAAGAGTGAGACAAATTCAGTGAAAGAAACGGCTTGTTCATATCTGTCTTCGTTCAAAAGTTAGAGCTGTTACAAGATTTTAGGTCGGAGCTCGCTCACCTGAAAAAATCCTAAGTGTCAGAGTGGCTTTGTATGGGTAAAATTTTGAAAATTTTCCAAAGTGTGGAATTTCGACCTGGGACCGTCACCAAAACATTTTTCATCAAATTTCTCTGAACGAGGGGGGGGGGATGGGGGGTCCGTGAAATTTGATGAAAAATGTTTTGGTAAAGGTCCCAGATTGAAATTCGGAAGTTTTAAATTTTTCAAAATTTTCACCACACTGGAGCTCTCACACTTAGGAATTTTTTCACTTGTGGCATGTTACATGGACATGTGCTGACGGACCAACTTCCCGTGGTCATATGAGAATGGTTCAGGTGTCATATGATAGAGAATGATAAGACGAATCGTTTGCAACAAACCGCATGTCGCTACGATGAATACTTTCGGAGATAGAGCCATTTTAAGTTTTCTTCCGAGCATATATAAACCCCCGACAACGTAAGTCTGATCACTTCATCCAAAGACGAGGTAAGCGACGGTCGTCGCTCTGAGCTCCCGATATCGGGTGTTTGAAAAGACTCTATCTTTTGAAGTAGGCAAGCTATCTTCTTACTTCAAAGTTTGTATGATAGAGTTTGATAGTGTCTTTACTACTGATAAAATTTTTTAAAAAAAGTATGAGTAGTAAAATGCGGAATTTTTTAAAAATTCTTAATTTTCAGTTTTTTCAAAGTTTTAACATGTAGACTAAGGTTTTCAAGTATGCTGAGTTCAAATCTGCTATCAGATTTGAAATTTAACTAAGTCTAAGGCAGCTTTGAGGGGTTAGATCCCAGCTACTGATCACTACCTTTGACTCGGCGTTCCTGTTACCACTTCGGGGCAGTGACAATGATGTCTTCAGCTGTAAAGAGCGGGTATCGGAGAAGATCTCTCACTTCCCTAGTGATCAGTACAAGGCCTTCGGGCTGTCGACGGGATCGCGTGCCACTCACTGCACTCTTTAGGAATATGACTGTACTACATGATTCCAAACTTATACAAATTTCATTATCTTACAGCTAACAATAAAATCAGGCATGGCTAATGATAAGAATCGCAAATATCATATAAAAATGTGTGTGTGCGGTCGAATTAATCGCAGTGCGGACGCCAAGGCGCATGTAAAGAAGGCGGGCACCGGCCACATGATTATCTTGAATAGCGTTGCGTGAGTGAAGTGTAGAGTGCTGAAGGGTGATGAGGATGAGGCGCGTTTCTACAGAGTGCATGCTGACTGTAGTGGTGGTTTAGTGAGTGACTTGAGATTTACGCAGTTGATTGTGGAAGAGAGGGAGCGAATGTTGGCGATCGAGCGAGAGGGTAAGGTTGAGAATGTTGTTGAAAATGATGAGTTGGCGAGAGCGGTTGCGTCGTTGGAGGGTGAGATTGAGCGAAAGAGAGTGCTTGAGAGTGATGATGAGGATGATGTGGATTTAGATAGGGAGCGTGTGAGGAAGCGTGTGAGGAAGTTGAGCTCTTCGTCGTCGGAGGTGTCAAACATTGTCATCACCGACCCCCCGAAGAGCTCATCTTCCCCAAAAGTGAAGAGTGGTGGGATTCGTGTGCAGTCGGCGAGGTGGTTGAAGGATGAAGAGAAGAGGCATGTTTCGCAGCAGATGGCGCATGATTTGTTGGTGAATAAGTATGAGAGTTTGAAGAAAGTGAAGGATGAAGTCGTGAAGGAGTTGGATGAGTTGAAAAAGAAGGAATTGAAGTCGAAGGAGGTAGCGGAGAAAATATTAGAATGAGGCGTAGTGTGACTGATTTGAAGAATAAGACGCGTGAGTTGGAAGAGAAGAAAGATGAGTGTGAGAAGAGGGCGAGTGCTGCGGAGAGAAGAATGAGAGATGCAGAAGCGAAGTTTGAGGAGATGATGAAGGAGATGAGTGTGTTGAGAGCGAGGAATGTTGAGTTGGAGAGGACTGTGGCTCGGCGGGGTGATGAGAGGCAGGCGTATGAGAAGTTGGAGCGCATGAGGGATGAGTGGGAACGTGTGAATGAGGATCGTTTGTTTGAATTTCACATCCCTATTCGGGATAATCATTTGGCCGGCGAAGTATTGGTAAATCAAAGCCTCGACGAATCTATAATATGTTATAACGGCCATCCGACCAAGAAATGTCTGCATGCCAGCCTAAGAATGCGCGGTCACTTACATAAATTCTCGATTCGGAAGCGCGCGAGACTGCCAAAGGATGGCTAACTTGGTAAGTGAAAAGTAAATAAGATAGTATATCCTATTCTAATACATATCATTTTCATTGCAGATCTTTGCCCGCCTTCACCACCCCATCACGACACTCCCGAGAACGAACCATCGGCTCTCTTAAGGGCCACCTAGGGGCAAGACATGATAGAACCTCCACGCGGTTTGCCCTGGGCAGTCTTCGGACTGGCGAATACTATCATTAAGTTGAATCTGCTATCAGTCAACTTGAACGTTCCGTCGCGTTAGAGGGGTATATAAACCACTGCCTCTCATTTCATTTCATTTCAATCATGCAGACGCCGAACAGTCAAGTCAGCTCTCCTCGCGGACCGCAGTTAAGGCCGCGAAATTTATTTGAGGAGTTTGTCAGGCTAGAGGAGCAAGACAGAGTTTATAATAATCTTGCTCGGATTGGCAATCCGATGACAGCAACTGCTGTCAATCAAACGGAATGGCGCTACATTCCACTTTTTAGCCATGTACCAGTTAGTGTGGAAGTCGACAGTGCTACCAAAGAGAGATTCAAAGACTCTCTCAGCAGAATTGGTAGGGTGTAAGATGACGTTACTCCCGAGAACGAACCATCGGCTCTCTTAAGGGCCACCATGGGGCAAGACATGATAGAACCTCCTCGCGGTTTGCCCTGGGCAGTCTTTAGACTGGCGAATACTATCATTAAGTTGAATCTGCTATCAGTCAACTTGAACATTATGCAGTCGATTGCTATCCCTGAAGCATTCTGATTCGCTGTTGAGCAATTCATTGTTGAAAACCCTATATAAGCCAGAAGATTGTAGCGTTTCTCATTCAATTTGAAGTCACGATGGAAGCGACATCTGCCGACAACATTCCCGTCTTCACCGATGAAGACAACGCTATTCCCGAGTTCGTCATCCTCGACGAGTGGGATGAAGAGGATGATAAGGGGAAGATCGAGAAGATCGTTTGGACGGATGGGGTGTGGACTCCAAATACCACTCGCATCCGAAAGGTGCCAGATGCACCAGTACGACCTCGGCGGTATAGGGTCTATGACAACCTAACCGTCATACCCATTGACTATTCCAGCCAATAGTCAAATTCACACCCCCCGAGAACGAACCATCGGCTCTCTTAAGGGCCACCATGGGGCAAGACATGATAGAACCTCCTCGCGGTTTGCCCTGGGCAGTCTTCGGACTGGCGAATACTATCATTAAGTTGAATCTGCTGTCAGTCAACTTGAACGTTGCAAATGTAGTTCGGTGTGATACTTCCTTTCGACGGGCGTTCCTGTAAAGGGCGGCGGTGAAACCCGTAGCTATGTATACCGCAAGGGACATTCGGCAATGGTCAATCTTGTTAAACCTCTCTGCGTCATGTTTGCAAGTGATTGCCTCTGTCTCAACGTAGTATGCATTCGCGCCAGGGCGACATTTAGCCAACTGTCGAAGGTTGCCTAAAACTTTCCATTGCATACGTTATGAGAACCATGAGTTCTACTTGTCTCCATCAATGAGACGAATTGATGAATGGAATGAAATGGGAGGACACTCACGCGCCACACGCAACATAACACATTTCTCTCTTCCGTAGTCTAACAAGCTCTTTACATATGGATCGCAGTCGATTGCTATCCCTGTATCAGAAGTGTAAGCTATCTTAATTTTATTTGACACTATTTCATCTATCATCATCGTTCATATGAAATGTTTTAAGATTTACAAGTTAGACTAAGCGTGCTACTATTTCCAAATGAAAAAGTATACATGGTTAAATCATCCACTGAAGCCCCATTCAAGTAAGTCAGTATGAAAGCAAAGATAATACGAAATAAAAATTTATTATGGCATGTATTTCAAAAGGTCTTCATCGTCAATATCGTCCCAGAGTCTGGCTTCACATAGATAACAAAAACAGTTCAGTTGCTTTAATCGTTCTTCCACTGCGAGCCTCACTTTGTCAATATACTCCCACTCCTCCATAGTTCGTGGCTGGGAGTTAGGGGTGTACCACTCCCATAATTGGTGGAGGAATTTCGTGCTGGTGATCTCCATCACATCGTCAGTATCGTACTGGAGATACTTCCACCTCACGCCTGTTAAGTCGGGACACTCCTTCTCACATACACTCTCTTCGTTGTCCGCTGGTAATAACACCTTCTCTACCTTCGTTGGAGCGTTTGGTGTTGAGGATGGAGAAGAGAATTTTGTGTTTGGTGTTGTCGGAGGGCTTGTCATGTTGACTGTGAATAATAACTTTGAAATGTTTTCTAATTCTTAAGTATAAACAAGCAACCAATCAGAATGAACAGCCAATGAATGATGAATATGAAAGTATATATGTAAAGTGACATTCGTGTCATTTCACTCTGTTTTTGTGACATATAAGTGAAGTGTTCTCTGACGAATTCTATATTTGAGGCGTACAAGTAAACTGCTCTCTCGTGAAGTCTCTATCTTGTTGAAGTATCAACCTTAAACTCGATTTCGTTGAAATGGTAAGTTGAAAATTTCTTCACTCATCTCCATCAAACGTGTGGTTAATAGCATCTTCCTCAATTTCAGCCATCAACTTCATCACCAACTCCCTCCCTTCTCGAGGAAAGTTTAGAGTCGTTGAGTCAAGGTAGGTTGTAACAATACACTGAGACTTGAACAGAGATGATAGAATGATTTCTCTTTCAGGTGATGTGAGTTCCAGCTCAGGACTCTCGCGACAAGGCAACGAGTGGGAATGTGCCGACTGCGGACATATGTTTACAAGGAAGCACAGTCTCCTTCGACGCATCAAACAACGTGTGTGTCAACGCAAAGCGGCGTCAATCTCCGGAGGTGAAGTTGATTCTGACGATGACATCTCCTTTCCTTGCGATTTGTGCCCTCTTTCTTTTGATAGTCACTTTCAGCGATCTTCGCACAGACTTCAACACACGCATGCAAATGATCACTACACCAACGGTACCTCTACCATCTCCCTCATTAATGTTTCACATAATAATTTATTACGCGACTACTGCATGGAGTCCAATACTCAAATAGTAGATTTTCCTGAGTGGCTCCTTCAAAATTCTAACATTATCGAAGCGCTCTTCAACAATTTTGACAATTTTAGAATGAAGGCGCTCATCTACCTTAAACTAAAATATATTAAGATAGATTTTCAATAGGGTCAAGTGACGGAGAGAATACAGTTTCATGTTCCTTCCTCTTCCGCAACCGAAGTTGTAGACTGCGAGTCTTGGCTAAATTTTCACATTCAATGTTTAAAATCAAATGTAGATAAATTCAATCAACGCGACAGCGCTCTCATTTTTGATGGTGTGGACTCAGCCATATTCAAAATTTCACTATTAGAAAGTCATGCAGCTCGAGGTACATTTAAACTACCAAAAACGTTGTATAATAAGAAAGCTGTCATCAATGTCGATTGTAAATCACAGTGTTTCAAATATGCAGTCCTATCCATCCTTCACTATAATGATATCAACGCGCACCGAGATCGCACCTATAGCTATAGACAGTGGGAGGATGAACTAGACTTTGAAGGTTGTGATAGTAACAACATGAAAATCAAAGATGTAGAAACGTTCGAAAAACATAATAAGATTAAAATTGTCGTTCACGTGTGGGAGAAGGGGTTGAAGGGTGCCCGCTATAATTCACGTTCAACTTGTTATGAACGTGTAGTCAACCTCTTATTAGTAAAACAAGATGATAGCGAGGAATGGCACTACTGTGGTATTCCCAAAATCTCTCGCTTGTACACTCACTTGGGGCACTCTAAAAGAGGTGAACATTTTGTATGCGACCGCTGCATCCGCTCCTTTTGGAGTAAAGATAAATTTGAAACTCACTATGAATGGTGCAAGCGAGGTAAATTACAAATGGAACGCATGCCCAAAGATAAAATATTTTCACATAGGGATAATGGTGACGAATTAAGTCCCCTGCGTATCATTTACGCAGACATAGAATGCTACATTGATGATATCATCCACAAACCAGCAGCCATATCCTGCTATGAAGTATGGCATGATCACTTTAGGAATAGACAAAACAAAATGCATACTTGTCAAGGTGAAGATTGTATTTCAAAATTTCTAGAATTTCTCGATAAAGCTGCTAAATTTCAACAATCATATGATTCACAATTGCAGCGTAAGTCACTACATATGTCAGATGAAGACAAACAAAAATTTGAAAGTTGCACATCGTGCCCTAAATGTCATAAAACGTTTGATGACGATAAAATTAAGAAAGTGCGTGATCATGATCACATCACTGGTAAATTTAGAAACGCGCTCTGCTCCAAATGTAACTTTTCACTTAGGTTGAGACGTCGTGTACTACCCGTCATTTTTCATAACTTTAAGGCTATGACAGTCATATGCTCATAAAAGGAGGGTTTAGCCAGATGAAATCGTGGCAGTTTAACCCTAGAACGTACAATGAGGTCATTTTGACTCATTTGAGAATTCAAATGTCTACAGAACATCAAATCCTTATTTTTTTCAGATGAAACTCACTGACATTTCATGATATGCTCTCAACTATAAATGATAAAATTTTAGGCTCCCAATATCATCTGTGAAAGGAGTTCCAGAAAGTTTACTTACTTTGGACAATGAGGTCATTTTGACTCAAACTGACATTTTCTAATTTTATGTTCAAAATTTCATCGAAAATCAGCTGATGCCCAGCCTAGACTGAAAAAAAAGATATCTATGCATTATTCTATGTCCCTAAGCACTGATTGGATGACAGTCAACCTTGGAGGCACGATCCACCTGCCAGTTTTCGAATATCTGTAGATTAGATGTGTGCATTCTTCGGAAATTTAGCCTCAACACGACACGAGCCCTAACACGAACTTCATCGTCAGCTTCTAACAAGAAAAGCACGAACTTTTTACATTCTTATAGGTAAGAATGACACTATAACAAACTTTCTATTACAAGTTACTAGTAAATTTCTAGATTTGCATACTGGTCTAGCTATATTGTCTTGTGTGATGGATATAAACAGACTGACACTCAGAAGTGTATTTTGTCAGCAAGGAAGAAGCATGTATTTACAGGTTAGTGGCACGGTCATTGTCTACGTATCACAGACGTTTGTGTCGTTTCAACGTTTCAAGACAATTTTGCGAGTTTTACGATTCGATGATAAATCTACCCGGAACGCACGCTACAGAAATGACAAGTTCGCCTCTGTGAGGGAAGTGTTTGCTCTCTTTCAAGTTGCCATAGCTCGCCTTTATTGGCCTCATGAATGCATAACGGTTGACGAACAACTCTTCCCATCAAGAAACAGATGCCCATTCTTGCAATAAATGCCGCAGAAACCTTCAAAATTTGGAATAAAATTCTGGATTGCTGCCGATTCCTCCACACATTTCGTACTTTCTGTGAATCCATATCTCGGAAAAGAGAATGAGGTGAGGGAAGGCTCTCTTGGTGAGTCGGTGGTTCTCAAACTAACCGAAGATTACAGAAAGAGCGGATGTACGGTGGTTACAGACAACTTTTTTACATCTCTCAAACTGGCTTGCACTTTGCGTGCTAGAGGTATGACGCTTTTGGGGACTATCAGATCGCATCGAACGGAAATACCAAAGAGAACTAACTCAAGGTGATCGTCCTCTCTATTCGTCCTTGTTTGCTTTTCATGAAAACAAAGATGCCGTGTTGGTGAGTTACGTTGCTAAAAGGAAGAAAGTGGTTGTTCTCTTGTCTTCGAACACTTTTCGTGATACAGTCGACCAATCACCGAAAAGAAAGCCTCACATCATCTTGGACTATAATAAATTCAAAGGAGGCGTGGACACGGTAGATCGAATGTTACGTCTATTCACGACCAAAATGGCGTCGAGACGGTGGCCGCTTGGAGTGTTTTGCAATATCTTGGACATTGCCGCTTTAAATGCTTTCATTTTATGGCGTGAGATCAGCTCTGAACCAAAAACGCGATTCCAATTCATTTACGAATTGAGCAAAAAGTTGATCTCAAGGCACCAACAAGAACGCGCTGAAGCTTCCTCTTTACACCTCTTTACTTTCCCTTACAGTTCATCGTGCGTTGTGTGCGGTAGATCGTGACAACTTTCAACGGCGAGATTCGTGCAAAAGAGAAGACTGCCAAATGTGTGACTGCTAAAAATCGAAACGGGACATCGAACAAGTGTGACATTTGCCAAAAATGGGTTTGTGGAAAGCACGTCTCTCGCACGATTCATCTCTGCTCAAATTGTGTTTCTGATTGACAAGTTTTCGTAAATACTACATGAAGAAAATATGTATGATCCCGTATTCTGAAACCAGAGTATAATGAAATATTTTTATAATTATAATAACATTCTTGGAACAATTGATTTTTTATTTTGCAAAAGGGAAATTTATTCCATCATTATTTTAGATGTACTGATATTCTATACCAAATGTACATGTAGGCTCCTTTTGATGAATCTTCAAACTACATGAACATAAAGTAATTGAGAATTTCTTGAATACAGCATGATTCAGAAAAATTCCTGGTCTAATTAAATTAGAATAATCGAATTTTAATGCTGGAAAAAAATAATGAGTCAAAATGACCTCATTGTACAAAGTCGGCATAAAAACATTTTGTACGTCCTAGGGTTAATGTAATAGCACAAACGAGAGAAAAATTCATGGCAATGACAGCAAAAGTACCAGTAGATAAAACTAAAGAAAATAAGACAGTCTTCTTCGAAATAAAATTTTTAGATTCATTTCAATTCATGTCAGCGTCACTAGCTTCTCTCGTTCGAAATCTCAAGTTTCTTCCCCATAGTCAAACTTTGAAGAAACACTATCCAAACTTAACGGATGAAATAATCACTCGCAAAGGAGTCTTTCCTTATGCGTATTTTAGCTCAATGTCTAAACTAAATGAAACAACCCTTCCTTCCATTGACAAATTCAAAAACGATTTGACGGATGAAGATTGTCCAGTAAAGGACTATGAACATGCTCAAGAGGCATGGTTAAAATTTGATTGTAAAACGTTTGGCGAATATATGATCGCTTACTTAGAATTAGATGTCATTTTGCTGGCTGATGTCTTTCAGGAATTTCGACGAGTGGCATTAGAAGAAGACAAATTAGATCCTGTCCACTTTGTCAGTCTACCAGCCATGTCCTTTAAATCAGCCTTTAAAATGACTGGTGAGACCATTCATCTCTTACAAGACCCGGAGATGTATAATATATTTGAGCGCGGAATACGCGGTGGTCTCACATTTGTAAATAAACATCATATAAAATCTGAAACAGTAGGTGATGATCATATCCACCTAAAGTACTATGACCAAAATAATTTATATGGCAGTTCACTGTCTAAACCACTACCTCATTCCGAGTTTAGTTGGTTAAATCAAGATGAGCTTGAGTATTACTCCAACCCTTCAAACATACTGAAGATTCCAGATGAAGGTGATTGGGGATATTATTTTGAAGTGGATTTGATTTATCCAAATAGCATTAAAAATAAAACTGCTGATTTCCCACTCGCACCTGAATCTGGTGAAGTGACTGAAGATATGTTTTCACCATTCATGTCACAATTTCATAATAACTTAATAGAGTGTGGACAGCCAAGGTACAAACCATGCCGCAAACTGTTACTCACTAAATATGATAAGAAAAATTATCTCGTACACTTCTGCATATTAAAATTCTATTTAGAAATGGGCATGCTTCTAAAGTCAGTTCACCGCATTATCAAATTTAGACAGAAAGCCTTCCTCAAACCCTACATAGATAGTAACAGTCAAAAACGTGCACTCGCCCAAAATAATTTTGAAAAGGATTTTTATAAATATAAGAATAACAGTCTATTCGGAAAGACCATGGAGGATGTTAGAAAACGTATGAATTACAAACTAGTCATTAATGATCAAAAATATCACAAATTGACCTCATCACCTCTTTTCATTGATAGAGACATCATCGATGAGGATCTTGTAGGTGTTAAAATGATTAAATCAGAAGTTGAGTTGTGCAAACCCATCTATATTGGGCAAGCCGTTTTAGATTATTCCAAGCTTGAAATGTATCAACTCTTCTACAAAATATTAAAACCATGTCCTCTCGTAAAAGAGGTTCGCTTGCTGGGTGGTGATACAGATAGTTTCTTTTTAGGAATTACCACTCAAAAAGATTTAAATTTTAATGAAGTAGGCAAGTCATTAGAAAAATATTTCGACACATCTAACTACAATCCCACTCATCCACTCAATTCCATACAGAATAAAGCCAAACTTGGTTGTTTTAAGGATGAAACAGCAGGAAAGGAAATAGATGAAATGATTCTCCTCCGTCCTAAAATGTATTCCATGAAATTAAAAGAATGTGCAGATAGTATTAAGCGTGCTAAAGGTATATCAAAATCCATTGTTCATAAAATGAAACATCGGTCCTATAAGAAGGCCTATAAAAATAAAACTATAACGTTTGTCAATATGACAATCTTAAAATCTCAAGTTCATACTGTGAAAACGTACACGTTCAAGAAACGAGCACTTTCAGCAAGGGAGTATAAGAGGTGTTGGATAGGACATAACACATCTCTTCCACATGGACATCCTGACACAAACATACCTCCACCCAAAAGAATAAAACTCATGCTACCACATTCAGGAGATGTATTGACATAATCAACTTTAACTCAGTATTTTGATGTTGCTTTTTGTAGATATACATGGTTGTTTTATGTATCGCATGAGATCGTTTCTTCCTTGTGAATATATGCCTACAGTCAGCCCATTCCCCCTATATCTGTGAAAAGACTTTTCGTATACATATTTTTATTTCAATAAACATATCACAATGACTTCACTTTGTTTTCCGAAACACTAAAGTTACGAGGGATTTAGTATCTTTCACATGGATGAACTCTTGTAAACCATTGGTAATTTTGATAGTAATAGAGGGTATAGTTTGTTTGACGACGGGATGATAGAAAATAGATTCAAACATCTTCTCGACTATTCCATATGAAGCGTCTTTATCATGAATGAAATCACGTAAAATGTATTCTTTTTTCTCACCAACAGAAATAGGTAGAATCAAATCACTTTGAATGTAAAGGTGCTGTTCATGTTTATCAAGTGTCATTGGTGTTTCTATACCAATCGTATGCGCAGCAGCAAACACAGTTTGTAGCATTGAAAAACCAAAGAGTTTTTTCAAATTTTTACTCAATTGACATTGAATGTCATCGCCCAGTTTCAGAACAACGCGTTGATTTTCAATTGAAAACGAAATGTGGTGTGTCTTTACATCATATTTACTTTTCATCACATGTTTCAACTTCTGTTGTATATAAGGATTTACTACATGAATGAAGCTTTCAACTGTATGATATAGACGCGGCATTATATTGATAGCAACTTTAGATTCTTCATAAGACTGGTAAATTTTCTTGATGCGATCACCATAGATGTCCACCCACCATTCATCATTAACTGAATCAGCTTTAGTGTGATATTCATGAGAAGCATACACCACACCGCTTCCAATAATAGGTGTATAATGTCTTATAAAATGACGCAAGGTTGGAGAGAAATGAACTGTAAGTTTGTCATTATATTTCTGAATAACCAACTTATTTTTGTCCGCCATAATTTTCTCTCCATACTTCTTGCCCACAGTCTCATTCCATCGTTTTACTAACTCAATAAGTGATAAAGGTTGAACACCACGCTTTTTCAAAATGATGCGTTCTTCGCATTCTACAACATATTCATCAAATATTTAAAATCTATAATGAAATTTGTTGATTCGATTTGAATAAACTTTTTTAACATTTGCAGTAGCAATTGACGTTAGATGTAGTCCATGACCAAAACCAAGATGTGGATAGAATTCATTATCCAACCTCAGCGTAAGACCTTTAGTAAAAGAATGAAAGCGGAGGAACTGTCTCCCACTCCAATGATAGATAGTAAACTCATAAGCTTTCTGATTTTTATTCTTCATGATGGAAGTATTACCACTGTTGAATGCCTTAATAATTTTCTCATTCCCAAATGGTTCATAAGAATCTGATTTTATCTGAATCCATTCATAGTTCCACTTTCCATCTGATGTTAAATTGTATGGGAACTGAAATGCATTATTCATCGTTATTCCATCATGGGTGCGAGGAGTCAATATCATTTCTTCCAAATCATTCACATTCTGAATATTGCTATCATAGCAAATACTAGAAACGCCAACCTCCCATTCACCTTCTAAATGCAGTGGACGATTTAATTCTACTCGATAGTCTGATGGTTTATTTTTGGGAAATTTATTCATAGAAGCATTACTGGGTAAGTAGATTAGAAACGAGTCCTTATTTTCACTTTCCATATTATTCACATTGGAAAAATATATTAGCATACTTTTGCATTAACTCTTCATTCGGAAATGGAGTGTGATACTTGTCACAGCATCTTTATGAAAAGGAATCAACGCACCAGCATCGTCATAAATGGCAATATCAATTTGTGGGATGTAGTTTGATTTCAGCTTTGTATAATGCACTTTCTTGAAAGTATGCTCAGATAAAATACTGCAGCTTTTTGGCTGGTATGGTATCATTGCTAGCAGTGGAGCTTCAACATCTCCCACACGTACATCTTCACCAATATTGGAATATATCTGAAAATAGTTAATACGACGCGATAGCGACATGTCTGCGCTAGCTTTGGTTACAGTACCACTTTTAAAGATATTTTGATCAAAACCCAAAATGTCCATTAGAGTTTTATCCATAATTAGTTCAATACCTTTTCCACTTATAGTGAGAGACAAAGTTCCTTCTTTTTCAGAAAATGAAATATGTTGCTCATTAATCACTTCATTTAAATAATCTGCAACCAATTTAACCGAAGTAATAATGCGAGGCATCAACACTCTTGTTTCATGTAAGATACCACCTAAAGGCTCTACACACTTTCTGTATAAAGATACGGTCCATTCTGTATCAAATTGATTTGACCTTTCACATGGTAAATGTTGCATATCAGATTTTCCATGAACAGCTGCAGAACGATGTCGTAAGAACTGATGAAAATCTTTTGAACAAGCTAATACTAGATCATCATCAATTAATTTACTTATTGCAATATGATTAGATGATTTGATATAAGTCAATGTTGCCACTTGTTTACCATCAACTCGAAGGAGATAATTAAATTTCTTCAATAATGTTTCAGGAGTCATGTTTGTCTTTCTTGGCTTAATCACAATCTTCTTCACCAACGTCTTCTCATTTCTTGGAATAAGATCTACATAATAAGCTTCCTCTCGATATATTAACTGTTTATGACCACTTATGTGGTAATTAACGTTAAAATTATCATAGCTTGTTAAGGCGCTAGCGAGGTAACCTAAATCATTTCTTAAACTTGGACTTAAACCAACAATTCAATCTTTCTCAACTACATGATGTACATAATTATAATCATCATTGTGCGGAGTAAATTGGACAATATGTTTACTCGCTTTATTCAAGAAATCATATATAAACTTTTTACATGATAAGAGATCTTTCTTTGGCCACTGTGGAATGTATACTCGGCACCCCTTTTCACATTGATAAGCAGCTGTACGTCTCATATTAATAGTCATCACCTCATGATCAAAAGTATAGACACAGTTGCTATAAACAAGTTGAGTGACACCCACTTCCCAATTTCCATTTAGCTGTTGTGCATGATCAATGGGAGTAGAAAAGAGTGCGGCTCGATTACTAGCAAATCTCTTTGTAGCCGCATTGCTAAGCAAAATATGATAAAACGACATTTTTATATTGCTGATCTGCGGCTTTGCATAACATCATGAAGACTTGGATTTTGGACTCTCTACAATATATCAGAGTTGATCGTGATGGAAACGTACATTTCAAAAATTCTCATGGTCATACATCAAGAGGTATTACATTAACATGGCGACAATTTGTCAACCTCAATGATATCATGAGGGATTTGGAATATTTTGAAACATTAAGATTCATCTCCTTGGGTGATCAAGTTTGGCTTCAACATTACAGAAATGAAATTCTAATCTGCCATTCTCATTCCACAAACTGTTTCTCATTTCGCAAATACAATTGGGAGAAGTATAGAAGATACATACATCGCTCCATCATGACATTTATTCGTCGTGAGTTCATCGCCCTACTATGCAAATCTTAATCAGACATGACTACCACACATCATGAGTTGGAAATTAGATTCCCTACAACGTATTGAAACGGATCATGATCGAAACGTCTATTTCAAAGATTCAACTGGAAATGTGAGAAGAGAGTTTGCTTTATCTTATCGTCATTTTCAATCTCTACATCATATCATGAAGGACTTGAAATACTTCTATATGAAAAGACATTCACGTATTGGAAATCGCATCTGGCTGCGCGTCAACAATCGGCGAATTCAACTCTATCATTCCCAACTTCATACTAACTTCACATTTCATCAAGGTAGTTGGGAAAAGTATAAAAGGAAGGTGCATCGCTCAATTTACTCATTCTTTCATCATGAAGCGCCATCGCTACACCATCGTCAACATTCTCCGTCGCTTCAGACTCTACACCAAAATCGATCTCACAACATTACACCAATACATTCCAAACAGCAAGTATTACCCGGGCCGTCCTCAAATGTTAGTGGTGAAGATGAACAATTCACGGAATCTTCAACTCTTCCCAAATGGGACTGTACAGATTCTCGGCGCCCTTTCTCATTCATCGGCGCAGTCAATGCGCTTAGAGCTACAGAGACTACTACGTCGGATATGGAAGAGGGAGAGGTGTGTGATGTCGAATCTGACTGTGGACAATATGGTGATCTCTACTCAATTGAGTGAAAGTGTATCATTTTTGAAGATTCGTACCAGCAGTTACAATTTGTGTTATGAACCCGAACTTTTTCCTGCAGCTCTCATTAGTTGTTGGTTACCTGTGCATGTGGCAATCTTTCATAATAGTAAAGTGATCATTACTGGACTAAAATCTCATGTACAAGGAAATGTGATCCTAGACTATCTCATTGAGTATGTACGTACCCAGCGGATTGTAAAATAAAAAACAATTTTTCCAACATGATGTTTTTTTTTCAAATCATGATAGAACTTACAAATCATTTTTTCATTTGAGGATGGATTACATGAAAAGTTTTGAATAATAGATACAAATCGAGATACATGTAAACGTTTTAAGATGAAGTACAGTACAAAAGCACCACACGTTGATGAAAGTGGATGTTGTAGTATGCGTTCATTTCGCTGATATTGACGCGTATGTTTTCTCAACCACTGCTGTGTTGGTATATTTGGAGGTTGAGCAAGAGAGTCAAATAGTTCACCACGTCGGTCTTCTCCAATAAAGATCGCTTTCCAATGCTCACCGCCTAAATTCTGCGAATGAGTGTTTAGCACAATAAAGATGGGATAGTGATTTACTGCAGGTAGTAAGGTATCGAGTGAATAGACATTATCGAAAGCTTTCAACGTCGCTTCGTCTGCATTACGCTGCACTTTAGTCTTAATATCGTCAGCAGTCAACCAACTCATTAACGATTATACTGAAGAATCACGTCACGATACTTTGTAATTTCAATATTTGAATCGAAGACTGCATAAATTAATACATTGATCGTCTCAGGTAGTGTTCTTTTGAACGTCAAATCCAAACGAATATTATGAAGCACGTTCGCTTGACGATAGGGGGCACTAATATCGCTGTCAGCAGTCAAATCAAATGCATAAATAGTATATCCACTCTTAAACTCTTTCATAGTCAGTCCGTTGGTGTCATCCGTATTGTAAAAGCCAAAGACATCCATAAAATCAACATAACTGCGCATAAATTGATCCGCAGCAAAATCTGGTTTGTAGGGTGGACCAGGATGACTCACACCATTTACACGTAAAGCAATTTCACTTAACTGATTGTGTTTAAAATTGAAAGGATTCTTCTTTATATTACCATTAAATGCATCATTTTCAACCATTGCCACCATGAGGAGCTTCGGTGCTTCCGATGGAAAGAGGCCATCTTTCATGAAACTCTTTTGATCTTTCGGAATTGTAAAGGTGAGAAGCTTTGTATGCTGAATGGGGTAAATGGCATTTTGGCGGTTAAGACCTTCAGCATGTCCTCTAATGACACTTGGATTCGGTACTACTCGACGAATGTAAAGTGCAATATCTTCCACATGAATTCTAAAATTGTCAACTTTAGCAAATGCATTTAGCGCAAATTCAGGCTTATTCAATGTCAGCTTGAGTCGCATGCTGGTATTACAGAGTAAAAATTTTGACTGTCTAAAGAAGTCTAAATTCAGCGGACCATATAGCTGACATACTTTACTATCTTTAATCATAGCAGATCGCTTTACAAAGCCACTGTTTGTTTCAACATCAAATTTTCCTGCTTCATCTCTGTACCATCCCATGGCTTCCATATGACTTTTTTGTGCTGCTGGATGAAACTGTGATACATGATTGAAATATGATTTATAGGGATAATCGCTTTGACCACCTTCCACCTGCTGCTCTCCAATCGTTAGAGAAACATCGCGAAGTAATGTAGTCAATGGTAAATTGTTCAGCCCAACTTTATGTGTATCGTCAATAGCAGTTCCATCTGCTTGCTGAATTCTAAACCTCAAATCAACCATCGCATAACTCAAGTCTATGTAGTCATCACTACCACCAGGAATAACAAATTCAATGGGGCCAGCATTCTCAGTTGTTCGAGGATACTTGAAGGATAACCAGTCCATTTAACAAGACACCATTCTTCACCTTGCCGTTTTTTACATCGAATGATTTTCTCTACCAAATATGTTTCACTTTCAGTGACTACCTCAATCTCATCGCGGTAAAAGCTACCCTCAATTTCTTCATTATCGTAATCTTTCAACTTGTAGGTGGTTGGAGAGTCTTTTTGATTAATCCTTGATACTGTAAATACCTCCTCTGTCCAATTCGGAAGGTACCCTTAAGCAAAAACACTTTTCACTTTTGAGATACGAACTTTATCACCAATTTTCACATCACTTTTCACATGAGTGCGTTTACGTTGGAATGATTCGCGCACTTTATCTACATTGTCAGCATTTACATCTACTGGTCTGAGTCCAATAGAACGATGGATAGAGTGATTGTAGGCATGGAGTGTATCTTGTAGAACCTTTGTCCAATTTTGTGTCAAGTTGGCATTAAAATGTCGCCACAAGCGATTTTTTAATGTGCGATTAAAACGTTCAACGAGTGCAGCTTTATAAGCACTCTTTACACTAAGCAACTCAATGTCATGCCTCTCAAATAATCTTCTCACATGCTGATTTTCAAACTCTTTTCCTTGATCACTCTGAATTCTTTTTGGAATCCGACCTTCTCGAAAAATTGTTTGGAATGCTTTTGCTACTCCTTTCCCTTCTTTAGTTTTTAAAGGTTGAGCCCACGCATAACGCGAGAAAATATCAATGACGGTTAAAATAAAATTATTACCCGAGTTATGTTTTGAAATGGAGGCAACATCGCACAAATCTGCTTGCCACTGTTCATCGATGTCATGAACAATATAATGGCGGGTGCGGTACTTCTTTTTCGCTTGTTTGTGGAGTGTATAGGTAGCCTGACCCTTTAACCATCGTTTCACTTGTGATTGTGGAAGACCACTCGCTTTTGATAATTTCTTGATAGATGCAAATCCTACCGGATGTTTTACATCATAATAGATTGACTTCAAACGTTCAGTCGATGACGACTGACTCTTTTTCCTCCTTCTCATCTTTTTGTTTTCTTGCCTTTCTACATTTACAAAAACTGCAGCATTTAGCTTTAGCGGTTTTGCGATCGTGTTCACATTGCTTAGGGGTTTCATTATGAGAGCTGGCGCAGCAAGTGCAAGTGACAACGACATTCACCTCTGGCGGCTCATTACATGGCAAGCAACACATCTGCTTCATATTAATAGTCTGAGAACATGTATTTCCTGGGAGGAGCTGTTTCACGTTTTCCTTTTACTAGTTTTAGTGGCGATGTAGATCTACGTCGAGTTCTTTCTCTTGTTTGCTTAGTGAGTGTGGGAGGGGATGTAGCAGGTGACGTCTTAAACCAATTTGTTGGCATTTTCATCGTCTGAAGCATTGGAGCAGTAGCCACTGTTGAATCAAGTTCTTTCAATGTCTCATTATTCAAAGCAAATTTTGGTACATTATGCTTTTTCAATAGTTTAAGAAAGTATGACCAACCAGGTGGAACATAGCCCTGACGGCGCTTTCTACGTGTCGCATACTGAATCAAGTCTTCATAACGTGAAGCATCAATCACTTTATTTTCATCTGTAATGATTTCTCCTCTATCATTTACATTGAGATGGGGCTCAATACTGTTGAAAAGTGATATGGCATGTGCGCGAGATGCTAAAGGTGTTGCAGTCGATACAGAGGCACGCATCTTATTCTTCAAGTTTTTTAATTGGTCAACAGTTTCCGATTGTAATAATACAGCACGATGTGGATCTTTGATGTGAACATTTTGCTGATAATCTATTTCTTTCCTATACATTTGATTTGCAAGAGGTTGCTTTACTTGCTGCATGGCAGTCAATTGTACATATTCATCCTGAGGAATAACAATCATGCGAGAATAAGAACTCATAGTTTGTAGATAATCATGGGAGTTTTCAAAATATCACTTCGAAATCTAAATTCTTCCGGACACTCTTGCGTAAAGTCAATGAATAAGTAACCGTATGGTTTTTCAGTAGCTGCTTGAAAAATTTCAATTAAGGCTTTTGATCCTCTGGGTGCAACTTGTCGCGCTAAAATTTCAAATTGACTTTTATCTCGCGGATTCTTGAAAATAGCATAATAGTGTGTATTCAGGTTTCGTGTACGAGCTTCTTTTCCATCAGGAAACAAATTTTGTGTGATATAGATGATAAAGCACCTTTTATGATGTGCTGCACGAGTGAACATATCTGTAACATCTTTTGAATTCTTACTTTCTTTTAATAAATCATCCAATACAACAACATCATTAGACTGAAGTTTATCCACTGGAATAATTCCTTCATGTCGAATAAAGTTGCGACTTTGCAATTCCTGAAACAACGACGGTTGATAAATACCATAACACCAAATCACTCGATTGATAGGTTCCTTAAACAACTCTCTTCTTTTATCCAATAAATTCAGCGTAAAAACAGTTTTACCTGCATGAGATGGACCTGATACAGTCAGAACTTTATCACATTGAAGTCTGAAATCCATTTTATTACTTTGAGACTCAACATTTGCATAATTAACGCTTAGAGCCAAAGATATTTCCCAATAGGTTGCCCACGGCAGGAGCTATCATTGGAAGTATTGCTGAAAGGAAACCGCCCTTTTGTGTTAGAGTTTTCCTCTTTCTTTGAAGGGTGACTTTAGGATTGAAGATGAAACGCAATTTTGTGGGATATTGCTTAAGTAACTGTCGTTGTTTTGGCGCTAATGTCTTCGTCCTCAACTTCCTCACATGAGAAATAATTTCACGAATGAATTTATCGTTGGCATGTCGTATAGCATTGTATCGCTGATTTGCTTTCATTCGTCGGAGAGCTTGAATGGCTGAAGAAAACTTTGAAGACTTTTTACGTTTCGCCATTTTACGTTTCGCCATTTTCCGTGTTAGTCTTTGCTAAAACCTATCTTTACCACATTTGCATAGGTACTAACTATTGCGACATAAGTGACACTCGAAATGAGCAATGTCACAGTGGTTACATTTGCAAAGTTGAATGCAATTACGTATGAAACAGCGTTGACAAAAAGCGTGCTTACATCTCTTGAAGATGCGCTTTTCATTTCCATCCTTTCGCTTACATACATCACAACACATAGTTTCACCGTTACTGATGTCTATAGCAAGTCTTTTTGAAGATATGAATTTGCTAGCCTTTTCTAGATAATAGACGCATGTACAGAAGGAATATACTTCGAGAGTGAGCAGACATAGCTCGAAAACCAGTTGTGCTACAATCAAGTACCACTGCATTTTCAATTTTTCTTTATGGAAAGTTGAATGTGAATATCTGAAATCGCTTCAATCACTAGACTGCTACCATGATGGTTAAATGCATTAAGACGTTCAGCAATTTTTATCATATGTCTTTTAAAAAATTCTTCGGGGTGATCTACCACTTCCATTGAATAAGAAGCAAAATGGAAAGAGCGACTTTCCACCTCTTCCTTTCCAAAATGACTAAACTTAATTTTCGCAACTAATCGCGCCATGACAATGCTATCGGAGAATGTATTCATTAACTCTAGAAATAGAGCGCTAGCATCATCGACCACTGCATCGATGTCGGTCTCATCTTTATGAAAATTTATCAGATAATCTTGAACAGCTCCTTTTAAACTTTGCCTATGAAAATGTAATGTTCCGCAGTCGTTTGAGAAAGACATGATTGCCCTTTATCTAACCCATCCATTGCATGAAAACAACTCTTCTCATAGTAACATTTATTGAATAATAGTAACAAGCATGCATTATAAATCAATGGTTTGAAAGAGATAAAATAGATACAGCTGGTAACTATCATACAGCGAGCAATGATAACCATACAGGACTTTGGCAGTGCTGAGGTAAGGAGGAAAGAAGCATTGGTTATGAACGTAGCTACTACAACGAACAGACAAAATAGGAACAGACAAATCCTTAAAACGTTTCGTGACTTCATGATAATGTTGATTCACTCTACTATCCCAAGGTGGGAGCAAAATATCATCAATGATTAGATTGGGAAATACTTTCCTCTCCTTACCAGGATTATTACAAAAGATGCGTATAACATTGAAAGCAGCTAACCATCGTTTAAAGTCAATAAGAAGAGCACTCTCACAAGAAAAGCCATAGTCTTGCAAATATTTCAGATTAAGTCCATGAATGTGTTTTCTCGCCCATTGATCAACATTGGGATTGCAGTTGGCATGTTGATGATAGACACTGACAATCTGATATGTCCAATTGTTCATAGCAATAGCACTGAGCTCCTGTACAGGTTCACCCTCACAATCCATAAAAATGATGATAGAAGCCTAAAACGGAAATTTACACATCTAAGGAAACGTTCTATAACATATTACAAAATGAAGAATTACATCGATGCTTTTCACGACAAAATACACAAATGATATGATGGCAACGAAGAAGTAAAATGTATCTAATAAGACCACGTCTACGATACTCAAAGCACATAAGCGAATTGTCATAGGGTAGAGTTAGGAAAGGACTAGTAATTCTCCTTCTTTGATTTGCGTTTTGATGCAGCATTTTTCTCCGACTTGCGCTTCGTACCACTGCTGTTAAGGATTTGATCAATTATGTCGTCCACGTTGGGTGGTTTTGGGATATATAGGATGGATTCCATATGCATGGAGAGAGAGGCTATTTTATTATCCTTATGCCGACCATAATATAGCCCATTCACTTTGAAAAGGATATCCCAAGTACCTTCTCCGAGCTCATCACATCTGATGGGTATTGAATGATCTCCCTCCTTCTTATAGTAAGTGCACCAATGTGATACCGGTAGGCAAATTTGATTACCATCCCAAATCTTTCTATAGGGAGTATCCTTGTCATCTCTCGCCTTCCACTCTTGAGCAAGAGGAGTAGGAATGTCCATATTTAATGTCACGTACTCCTCAATAATATCAAGTTGGTGGCGAATGTACGGACTCACGGGGATCAGTATGTAGTCCCCATACTGATTGTGCATTATCTTGACATCCGTGGAAGGGAGCATTCCCGTTTGGAGTACTACACCATGATCGTCATAACGCAAGACTTGTTTAAATTTACGCTGTAGCGGTGTAGGATTATGTACCTTGGTTGTTTCTTCCACTGGCCTCAGTTGTAGATGATCTGATCGTAGCGAACCTTGTAACGTTTGACCGCCATTTTGTCCTACTAGTGCAGCAGATGGAGTAGATGCCTGAAAATGGAAAAAGATTGTATTAAGTTTACGTTCAAGGGAGGGAGGAAAGTAGCGACTTACCATTTTAGTTGGATAATAGAATAGGGAACTAGAGAGAGAGAGAAAATGTGCGTCCGTCACTCGTGCAATTCAACGATGGAATGATTCTCACTGTGGAAGGCTCGCTATTTATATAGAAATGCTTCATTCTCATTGGATGATGATCCTCATTGGGCAATAACATCAAGCTGATTCCAAATCTGGCCTCCGTTTACCAATCCGAGCCTTCATTTGCCCGCAGGAGCTGTTTCTTGGGAAATTCTAACTCTGTCGTTTTTCGTCAATCTCCCAAAATCTTAAATGGCGTCTCACATCTAAACGAAGACAGATATGAACAAGCCGTTTCTTTCATTGAATTTGTCTCACTCTTAGCTTTCAAACGAGCTATTGCACGACAAAATCCGTCTACTAGAAGCCAAGATCGAAGCTAGCTGTCCAGAGGGGGGTGAGGTCAGTGAAATTTGATGAAAAATGTTTTGGTAAAGGTTTCAGGTCGAAATTCCACACTTTGGAAAATTTTCAAAATTTTACCCATAGAAAGCCACTCTGACACTTAGGATTTTTTCAGGTGAGCGAGCTCCGACCTAAAATCTTGTAACCGCTCTAACTTTTGAACGGCTGGTCCGATTGACTCGCAACAAAAAATGTCGTCGAGCAGTTTTTTCTCCTCTTTCAAACGAGTAGCTGTAAGACAAAATCCGTTCACTAGAACCAAAGTTAGAAGATCGCTGTCGGGGAGGGGGGGGGTCAGCGAAATTTGATGAAAAATGTTTTGGTGACGGTCCCAGGTTGAAATGCCACACTTTGGAAAATTTTCAAAATTTTACCCATACAAAGCCACTCTGACACTTAGGATTTTTTCAGGTGAGCTACAACAGACCACCCTCCCAACCTGGCCGGCACACCACGCCAACCTAGACACCACATCACCGCGCGCTATACGACGGTCGGCCAGGGGGGGGACGTCAGCGAACCTGACGGACGCACGTGGCCGGCACACCACGACACTCTGCCGTTCCAGAGGGGGGGGGACGTCAGACCCGAAGCACCACGGCGGCCGACCACGACACTCTGCCGTTCCAGAGGGGGGGGACGTCAGCGATGGCGGCCATCTTGCGCGGTCCAGAAGTGGAGTTTTACTTACTACTGATAGCATAAGTGAAACCTCTTCAATTAGTCAACAGTATGTCAGCAAGATTTCACGAACTGATAAAGAACCTTCACACAGCCAGTCAACAGTGTCGATTTCAAACAATCAAAATCAATGCGGTATCCTACCATTTATCGATCGCGTTAGGTCATCGGAACAAACTGAGACTGAGGAATCATTAACCAAGGCAATTTATGTGACTGCTTCTCCCCTGATTTTGACAATCATTCGTGGTGTGCATTTTTTGAAAAGATAAGACCAGGATTTCAAATTCCTTCCAGACAAAATCTTAGTGGTCCACTTTTAATGAAGGAGAAGAATAGAGTCAGCGATTACGTTCGAGGATTGTGCAAAGATTCGCCATCTATTGGTATGTCCGCTTATATATGGTCGTGTGTTTCGAATGATTCTCATATTCAAGTCGTATGTAAGACTCAAACCCCGTTTTTCTTTAAAAGTATTCACTCAGAAGAAATGCGACACACTGCAAAATTCATGAGTGACATATTCTGGAATGCGATTGATGAATTTTGTGAATTTTCTAATGTAGAGGGTAAGAGCATTCGATTTTTGGTGACTGATAACGCTGCCAACATGACATCTGCGTGGATCGAGATACGAAATCGATTCCCTTGGATAAACACGTATGGTTGCTTGGCGCATGGCTTGAATTTTCTCGCTTCTGATATGCGAAAAGTTCTGTCGATCAGCACAGTTACAGCAGAAAATAGTGAAATATCCAAATTCTTCCGTTATAGACATGTTCCCCGATCCATCCTGCGCCTTCACAGTCCTCTTAGTGTCAAACTTGGAACTCCCACTCGATGGGCAAGCTATTATCAAATGTTGAAAAGAAATCTTGATCTGAAAATGCGCTTCGATTGTCGATCATTGATGCTAATTGCGAGGCGCCTCAACATATACAGCTGAGAATTCTGGATAATTCAAATTTTTGGGAACCTACTGACGAAGTGGCTTCTCTTCTTCGACCTATTTCGCATGCTATCGGTGCTGCTGAGGGAGATTTCGTTCCTATATCAATTGGCCCGGAAGTATTCGCGTATTTAGAAACATAGATCAAAATAGCTCTTCAAAACCAATCGTTCTTATCAGAATGCGAAACAGCAAGGATTCTGTCAGCTTTTGACAAACGGATAGAATTTTGTCTCTCAAACTTGCATTTCGCTGCAAACTTGCTGGATCCGCGATTCCGAGGTCGAACATTGTCTGAATTTCAGATGGTAACAGCAGAAGATGAGATCTTGAGGTTGGCAAACCTTGAAAAGCTGCGAGTCGACGACGTAACAACTGACCTGTTGGAATATAAAACGAAGTCAGGTTGACAACATCGAAGACATGCAGCAGATTTAACCTTCGTCACTTACAACTTGAAGATGAAACAGCGCGCTGGACAACAAAAAAGAGGAGCAAGTAAATCCCAATTGATTTACCACAAGAATGAACAGGTTGTTATAATCCAAGAGGCAAATTTCGATGATGCCAAGAGTGATAGCGAAAACGAAAATTCTTCAGACGAAGAACAATGTGACATGGACATCGGGGATCTTCCAGATGAAGATTTGTTCATGCCTGTACCATCTGGGACGTTCGTTGCCGCCAAAATATTTGAAACGGTGAAATCTAGGCCGTCCCTAAGACACAAAGTCTTCATTGGAAAAATTGCTGAAAGTCTTGACAATGACGAGTATTTGGTTTCTTTCCTTAGAATGAACAAGTTCGGAATTTATGTTTTTCCTGAAGTAGAGGATACCTCTATCGTTGACAAGAAAGAAATAAGACGTTTAAAAGAACCTGCACATACAAGGCGCGGTGGTTATGTATTTACAGCGATGTTTATAACATATTTATAACGATGATAGCATGTTTATAACATATACTTCAGCTCGCAATACAGTATTTCCCTGTTAATTCAACGGCCCACTAAATTGGTCATGTTTTCTATTTCGCAAATCGATGAATTTTATGAAACATTTGCCCACTTTAAAATCGATGAATTCCCAAATACGGATGAGTAGGCCTTTTGTTATTTTGCCTTTGTCACGAGGTTGGGGAATTATCCGGAAAATTCTGTATCGTGTATTTTATGATGATTAGCATTTTCGTTGTGAGCTGACTTACACTGATATGTCTCAACCAACATTTTTTATGATTCTACCCTTCTAAAATCACAAAAATGATTAATCGAACTAAGTATTGCCTCATTGATTTTGCTCTACTGTGAAATTCATCTCCACTTAAATGGGCCTTGAAAACTGGTCATCTATTGTGGTTTGGTGGAAAAGTGAATTAAGTTCGATATACATATTTCGATAGCTTAACGATATCATCTTCAGGAGCAAAGATAGTGATTCAATCAATATTATGCACATGATCACGAGCATATCAAATGACACTGGATATTACTATCCATGAATGTACATGGAGATTGTGAGGGAGAATGATGTTGGTAAGGGTTAGTAGTCTAGGCATGCTGCAGATAGAACTGGGTTACATGGTACCAGTTGGAGATGACCTGATCTGACTTAAAGAAACCCGTTCCTACAGACAAGTAGTCTTTTGAGAACTAGAGGAACAAGAAATCATTCAATGTTGATGAAACAAGAGATGAATGATTTCTTGTTCCTGTAGTTCTCGAAAGACTACTTCTCTGCATGAACAGGTTTCTTTTAGCCAGATCTGGTAATCTGCAACTGGTAGGCCTAACATGTAACCCAGCTCTATCTGCCGCATGCATAGCCTACTAACCCTTCTCCCTCACAATCTCCATGTATATTCATGGATAGTAATATCCAGTGTCATTTGATATGCTCGTGATTTCTGAGCATAACTTTGATTGAAGTACTATATTTGCTCCTGAAGATGATAGCGCTGAGCTATCGAAATGTATTGAACTTCCGCTAAAATACAAATACTTGACCTTCCACAAAACCACAATAAAAATGTGTCTCCATTGAAACATGTCTGTAATAAGCTCAGTATAATTGTAATATATCTCATAATTTTGTATGATCGTTAAAGAGGCCGAATCATGCCAGGTAATTGCCTTGTATGTTTTTCTTTGTTTCATTTATTGCATATATTTTTTTGGAAAAGCAGAAAGCTCTACAAATATCATATTTTAGCTTTACCGTGAATTTTTTAATCGCACGGTCAATCAGCTGTCTGTAAGACAGCTTAATTTCAAAAGTTTTTCTTTTTATTATGAATACATTAAAAATTATTTTTATTATCACATAGTTTTTATTCAATGCAATTGATATCAAAATTATTTTACATAGTTGTAGATAAACACATCAAAGCAAAAGCCCACAGGTTTTGAAACTAAAAGTTGTAGTTATAATGCGGATACTTATTCGTAGCATAAAAATGTTTAACAGCTTAAAAAAGGATAATTCTTGTGGTTTTTATGACACAAAAATCTAAAATGAATAGGATATGCTACTTATAGCAATTGCTGGAGACCAATATTCGGGTTGTAGATGTCAATAATTGCTGCCTACAAATGTACTGAATAACTTTTTCGAAGGTCTACAATAATTGTAACCTAAGCTTGGAAGTTTAGCTGCCTTGATGAATAGGTTTTAAGTTAGAATATGCAGATAAATAAGTGAAGGGAGCCGATATTTCATAAATTACCGTAACTTACCGGATAAATTACCGTAACTTACGGTAAGTTACCCGAAAAATAAATTACCGTAATTTATACAACCCTAAGTTGCGCACATGGTTGCGCAAATTTTTCAATTTTGAACTTTCTTTATCTTTTGCGTCCATTTACCTATATGTTTCATTTGGCGCATTCTCTAGGGATGTGCACAGTCCGGATCTGTCATTTGATCTTTTGACTTCGCTCTATGCCTCAAAACTGTCATCATATCGACGCCATCGATATTATGATTTTCAGCGTCGATGTGATGATGGAAATCTAAGTCGCCATTAATCTGCACTGCTTTACATGAGATCCTTGGAAGATACTTGATGTGCCAACGACACAAATGCACCGACTGGAAAAGTAAGGCACCGATTGCCCTGTATCTAAAATCTACACCTTGCAAACAGTTCCTGTGCATCAATCGAGTGGTGTTTAAGTTTCCCTCTTTACATCTTTCAATCAACGAGTCGTTTCTTTCAAAGGCGAAAGTGACAAAACAAGGATCCGGATTATTGATCACAAACTCCGATAGATTAGAATAGAATAGAAACTTTTTATTTCCATAAATAGAAATCAAATGATAATATAATATAAGTCAAATTGTACAATCAAATAGCATTAGAAATCAGCTTGACAAATCAATGTAGGCTACCCATTTAAATACAATGACATAAAAACAGAGAAACTATCACATCGGCGTTTGGCTCTGTATGGATCAAAAATTGTTCGACGTGATCGTTTGCTGGTTGGCAATGTTATATCATAAAAGATATGATCTGGAGAAGCACACTCTCTAAAAAATTTAATTGAAATTTCAAGTCGTCTTGAAGACAAGGATGGTAAGCAGTCACATTTAAAGTCAAATCCACAAATTATTTGATGAGCTCGGCGTTGTAATTTCTTTAACTTCTTGAACAAATACACTGGCATTGAAACAAAAAGTGGGGAACAATATTCAAGAAGAGAGTGCAGCAGAGAGTTGTAAACAAAAATAAGATCGGCTTTACTTATGAAACACTTCAGCACTCTAAGACTATGGAGACGCTGCACGAACAATTTCTCAACATACCTAAAATGTTTATGCCATTTTAGATCATCACTTCTCAGTCCTCCCAGTTTTCTCAAAAATTTTAGAGAGGTGTGTCCTGAGTTCAGTGAAAGAACAGTTAATCGATCTTTATGGTGATAAGCTAGCCAATTTGGATTTCGACCACATTGCTCTGTCTTGCATGCGCAAGTTCGTGCTCATGATCATTACTGCACAGCTTGACTTTCCCTCGACTACAGCGGTATTATGTTTATCTTTTGACATGTGTAAGGCCTTCACATTCATGATATACCATATATACGCTACCGTGAATGTCAGAATAAATCTCTCCTTCAGATCAAAAACTTCAGCGATTCTTGCGCCGTGTGATCTAATTAGGTAGTGATGGAGAGGATGGTGTTTTGATATAGAACCCATTATGGGTTCTAATCTATTAGGTAGTAATGGGAAAAAGACCGTTCCAGGACCACCATAAAATCAAAAAAATTGGTATCTTTAAAAACGACATAAATTCATGAATTTAGTCCATTCAAAAAGTACCATTTTTTCAAAAAATGGCATTTTTAAAAACGACATAAATTCATGTATTTGAACACTTTTTCAGGTTATGAAGACCTAAATTCATAAATTTGGGCGTTTTTAAAAATACCCAATTTTTCAAATTTTTCAAAATCTCAAATTTGAGATTAAGATCAATTTTCACTGCTTAAATCATGACCGTTCTAGGACACCGAAAAAATCATAAAAGTTAAGAATCTCAAATTTGAGATTAAGATCAATTTTCTCTCTCTTAAATCATGACCGTTCCAGGACACCGAAAAAATCATAAAAGCTAAGAATTTCAAATTTGAGATTAAGATCAATTTTCATTGCTTAAATCATGACCGTTCCAGGACACCGAAAATCATAAAAGTTGAGAATTTCAAATTCATGAATTTTATCCATCTTTCAGATTTTTAAAATATATCATGTGACTAATAATATTTCTTTAAAAATGGAAAAAACAAAAGTGGATGAAACCGCAAGAATATATCCTTCCTTATCTCAATTAAAAACAAGTGAAATGGATCTCAATTATTATTAAGATTAGAGCATTATGATAAATTAAGAAGACGCAATTATTACTTTGACATTCTTCGTTATTGTATGCTCAACATAATTTAAAGTACTAATTGTGTGAATTAGAAGATCATTGTAACTCATAAACTCAAAATTATTCAATGAACCCGTACACTGGCTGATAATTGAAGAGAGAGAGAGATTTATTGTTTTAGCAACGGAAACATCCAGCAGCTTTCCCCTAAAATTATTGTGGAAACTCTTGTCATTTCAATTTACCCATCGGTAAACTTTTGACATTTCAACTTACGCGTGCGTAAAAGTTTTGACATTTCAATTTACCCCTACGTAAATTATTTTCAGAATCTGTTTTCAAAATCTATTTTCAAAATCCATTTGCAAAGTCTGTTTTCAAATTCAGTTTTAGAAATCGATTTGCAAAATTCATTTAGCGTTTGCCAAACACATACGGGTAGTAAAGTACTTCCCATTGTGAAGACATGAATAGATTAAGCACATAA